>WOVY01002916.1:385000-568946 GCA_013436015.1 Rhipicephalus annulatus
TTGCAGCTTTACCGCAAAGGCGGAGCAATGAACGCGATAGACACAAACTGAAAGGCCATGCTCAGAGTGGCAAGCAGATTGAAACGTTCCCCGCGTTTCTCACGCGCAAATGATCCATGAAACGTACCCACAGGTACAGATGAGCAGAAATAGCCGTCTCAGTTGTTGCTTCGGTGTGTCTGAAAAGCGCGCCCTTTTCGCAAACGGAGGCTGGACAACGATTGCAGTGATGTTTGTGTGCCCTGTAACTACAATAGAATCATTTCTGTGCAAGCCCAACGCCAGCCAAGACGTATAATCCTCCCCACCAGGAGATAAGAGCGCGCAAGAAATCATCCAGTCCCCTCCTTTCCGTGGCCCAGTATACGCGTGAGAGATGAGAGCCGCCGCGCGCTCATTGCGCCATCTTGCTAATAATTCGGAAAACACGATTATTACAGGATACTGAAAACGGCGTCGCCACTCTGAGAAAGCTTCTTCCTGTTTTTCCCGCCAGGCAAAAGGCATGCTTTCTTTCATAAGCCGTGTGAAAGGCTCAGTGACCTTAACAAAGTTTTCGACGAAGCATTTGTAGTAGGATGATCTGAGTAACGAAAACCTGGGCTACATCGTTCACCGTTCCTTTAGCGCGAAGTTATGTCTCAGCGAATTGAACCATGTCTGTTTCTACAACAATCCAACGCTTTCCCGATGAAGAGGGAGCAAATGAACCAAGAAAGTCCATTCCTACTTGATGAAATCCCCCTTTTGGTGGCTCTATCGGTTTCAACAGACACGCTGGTTTCGATGGTGGTATTTTGAGTCTTTGGCGATCCCGGCATTTTTTGACACGCTGGTGCACCGAATCCCTTAATTCTGGCAAATAATACTTAAGACGGGTTTTGGCCAAAGTGCGAATATTATAATTTCCACCACTTTGTAACAAACAAAATCAACGCTGGCAGCTAGAACAGCTACTTATTTTGAGCGAACTTGTGCCCGTCAACTAAATACACAGAGGCTTGTCTGAGCTCGCTTGTCCCAACCGTATTAACTTGTTCTAGAGTCTCGCCGCGTGCTGCTCCTTCAAAGAGCCGCCAGCCTTCTTTTTTCAGCACGTGGCGTGGTGACGTGCGCAGTCCAGCGTTGCATGGCACGTTTTGCTTGAAACGTTTTGCTAGTCAATCGGTGTGACGAAATTGATAAGAGCGGTAGGCGGCGCAAGATTTCAGCGCGTGTCTAACAACATGTGGCAATAACAGAGACGATATCAGTACGAAGTCCAACAGTGATGACATAGTTTTTGTCACGCGTGTAGGTGAACTGACAATCTGGTGCAAGCGAAAATCAGTGCATCATTAAATGAAGCAATTAGCTCGGATCTGGATCGCGACAAAAATGGGCATGATCCTGACCAAGAGGTACTCGGGAAATTTAAGTCACTGAAGACAATAATCTAAGCCGCTGGAAACTGAATCGTCACTAGGTAAGTGCAGTCGTTCAGGTTGTCGGGAAAGAACGGGGCAGTTGATGGTGTGCAGTAATTAAATCTGATGGTAATCGTTTTGGTATTAGCGCTCAGGCAACACCATACAGATTCAATGCCACTCTCTATTGGAATAGGAATTGACTCATAGCACTTGTTAACAGCCACCAGAACACCCCGCCTGTAGTTTAACGCGGTCACATTGGTAAATGTTATACGATTTGTTTCAAAGGAGTCGTTCGGAGTTCAAATCCTTTGAAGATAGGCATGTTTTGGCTATATAATAATATAAGCTTCATATTCATCTACTAGGGTGCACAGTTCGCTGTTCTTCGACAACTAACTATGAATGTTAGTCAGCTACACCAACATTTCTTTGTCTATCATAAGACACTTGCCCCTGACGTCGTGTTAACGGCATGCTGACGAAACTACGTGGCAAGACAAAAATATCGGGTAGTAAACTCCTAGGAATGACTGTCACTGTCCCTCGGTGTCACTTCGTACGCATTATCATTGTTGGCGCTGTAACTTCAGTACTGCCATTTATTACAAGTTTCTTATATTTTAGCTGGACAAGCCCGTTCCGATAAATCGCGTAGTTGATAGGTTTTTTTTTATTGCGAGATGCGTTGCTACACAATAATCCTCTGTAACGGTGATTCTGTTATCTTTCAACTGTATGTTTTTATAGGATTTTCTCTTGCGTTTTGTACAATTCAGAATCAAGAATAGGTGGTTTTCCCTTACTCAAGAAAACCGACCGACCGACCGACCGACCGAACAACCACTTGCCAGTTTCGTTGGGTATCTTGGTGGAACTATATTGCTTTCAACATTACCAGCAAGATGGCGCTATTAGCGCGGGTCGCCAGATCATCACGACGCGCCGGCACGCACTTTTTTCTCCACGCGTACTTTGCCCCGCGGAGATAGGGGAGGGTTGGACGCTCACGCGTGCGCGCGCTTGTCTCATTGCTGAAAAATCTTACGCCTGTGGCTTTCACCGGAATGATTCTGCGGTAGTTACCGGGTACACAAAGGTCCCTGCACTCGTTGCATAGTCTTTGTTTGCGAAAAGGGTGCAATTTTCGGATACAGCAAAGTAGCAACTGAGATACTCATTCGCGTTCATCTGTATCTGTGAGTACGTTTCGTGTGCCATTTGTGCATGATAAACGAGGGGCAAGTTTCGATCTGCTTGCCCTTCTTCGCGTGACCTTCCAATTTGTTCCTATCGCGTTTATTGCTTCACCTTTGCAGCAAAGCTGTGACGTTTTTCTTTATTTAGCATAAAATTTTGCCCATAAAACTTGTCTGTTTGGTATGTCCTTTAGCGAAATTTGACAGTGTTACTGGTTTTTCGCATTTTAAAAGACAGCATATTCCATTTATTTGTTTATCTTTTGAGCAAAGGTGTCATGACAATCAGAAAGTACCTCCTCTACCCACCCACCAATCTACACAAATGGCGAGTTGGTATTTTGATATGTCCCAAGGCTTTGATGTACACGTCAACAAATGCGTGCGCGCCTCTGAAACGGTACAGGCAGATTAAACTACCAATAAAATGGACAATATGGCTACGCGTTTTTTAAACTCTATTTGTGTTTATTATGTTCGAGCTGCAGTTTCTTCAGCTTATGGTCATGCCCCCTCAATCAATTTAATAACACTTGTTTTCACGGTTGCACAATTTGTTATTTGACAGTCGTTGCTGGTGAATTCTGCCGCAGCTGATCGATTGGACGCACGGTCAGCGCCCTTCATTGTAACTCGCAGTCGAGTTTTAACAAAATGCTCGGTAACGTGCCGTGTCTGTAACGGGTAACATGTTCGCGAAGTTCGGCATTTGCGGCGTTGAGCGCAAACGGTGCACGTTGGGAGGCTGTAATTTCGACTCCCCTCAGCTCTGGACACGTGCGGCACGCAAGCTGCCTCGGTGCAAAGTGATTGGTGCTGTTTCGTGGTCACTTGCCGCTCAATCGCTGCCGTGTACTGTCATTGATGGCGAGTTGACGTTGTTTTTAGTTCCTCCCTTCTTGCACGATTGACGCTCAGCACACTGATAGGAAGCATCGTTCTCAGCCTAAATAGCCCATGGAAATGGCAATGATTTCAGAGCTTTTCCAACCCTTCGACAATATCCGAGATGATACGTTGCACAACTACCGTGCTATTACGAGGCATGGCGTGGTGCCCAGCTCCAGAAACTTATATAATCTCGTTATGATGCATTGACATTGCAGAGCACACAGGATGCTAGAATTTCGCCTGAACCGTAATTCCACGGCTAAGTCAGATCTATACCATGGCCCTTTGGGCCGGTAGCCGAGCTTTTCAATTACTGTTAATTCTTCCATCTCGCCCCACCGCGGTGGTCTAGTGGCTAAAGTGCTGAGCTGCTGACCCGCGGGTCACGGTATGGAATTCCGGCTTCGGTGGCTGCATGTTCGATGGAGGCGAAAATGCTTTAGGCCCATGTGCTCAGATTTGGGTGCACCTTGAAGAACCCCAGGTGGTCGAAACTTTCGAAGCCCTCCACTAGAGCGTCTCTCATACTCAATGGGGGTTTCGGGACTTTAAAAGCCACGTATTCATCAGTCAATCAATCTTTTCATCTCGAATTGTGACGTAATGATGAACGTGTTGCTACGCTCAACACAGGGTAGTAGACTTGATCCCTAGCAATGAAATGTCCTACTACTGAGGAAATCAAAGACCGAGGAAGGCAGCAGGTTTGCAACGATAAAAATACCAGGTAATAAAGAAATTACTCTGAAGTCTTCTACAATGGCTTGCTTCTAATCATATTATGGTCTTAGCGCATAAACCGTGTGGAGTTGATTTTAGTTGAAGTAGCAGGAATGCTAAGATTACAAAATATGTGCTGCAAGACTGGTTGCTTAATCACTGATGCTTAGTTTGGAGGCTCTGACTGACAGGGGAAAACGCGAGGGAAATAATCACAGCATTTCCAAGGAGTGAATGATGATGAGTGGGGTGAAGCGTCCGTCCTTTTGTCGTCCATGCGTCTGTCAGTCTGTGCATACATCTGTTCTTCCGTGCATGCGTCACTCCGCACTCACACCTCTGCCTCGTTTACGCCCCACCACCAACGATCCGCCACGAACGGCGATGATCCAGTAGACTGAGTGAGGCACTCGTTTTCCACGTACCCAAGCACAGTCTGCGCAGCAGCCAATTGGAGAGTAGTGGTACAGCGACGTCTAGACGTTCCTCACTTAACTGCAGTTTTTATAGTACTTCTATGAGACAGCGCATTGTGTTATACTGTTCGGGAGATACCGCCTTCTTTTTTTTCTCGTTCTCTTCTTTTGTCAGTTACGCTTGACGCATGACAAGGTTACAATAAGAAGAGCTTCACCCCTAAAACCCGGTTCTCCACGGGCTGTATAGTCAAGTGATCAGTTTCTTCTAAAAAATCTGCGAAGGCGTCGCAAGCACGTAGCAGCAGCGCGGCTCACAGAATTCCCGTGCTTACTCTGAAATCACGCGCTTACGCAGCGTTTCTTTTGCTAGAGCACCAAATAAAAAAGTTCATTTTTAGATTGAACGCAGTTTTAAAGGTCGTTTGAGGGCGGGTAGAAGTGTGAGGCATTTTGATCTTTGGGGGGAACGGAGGAGGCCTGACGAAGCAAGGATTGGGAGTTTTCCTTACATGTGCCTCATGCCCATCTGACAAGAACCTTTAGGGGCGAAGCTCCTTATAGCGGCACCCGCTCGTCCCTCGTAGCCATTGCAGTGTGTAACAAGTATAACATTTTGACTTCCTATGTTGTGCCGGTGAGAGATTTCTTCCGTGCGTTAATGAACAATAAAAAATAGTACTCAATGTACATGCCAATGGCTGCTAATGTGGAATGAGAGACAGGAGCATTCGGCCTTTAGCTAAGGCGCACGCTGCAATCCCCATTAGCAGCCATTGGCATGGACATTGAGCACTATCTTACAAGAAGGGGTTGCTACATTATACTCGCTGGATGTAACCTCCCTGGTTTTAGAAAGGTTTAGCGAGCGTTGGGCAGCAGTGCCTTGAATACAGTGAACTAGTGTATACCATGAACTCGAGGTGGTTAAAGGTGGGAAGTAGGCCCGAAGCGCAAGCCGTGAGAAAGTGTGCGTGTGTCAACTTTCTTGTGGTCCTTGGAATGTCCGCTGGATGGCGGTGCTTCTATATGGAGAATATATATTGAAAAGATGCGAGATGGTGGTACTTAAAGTGTTGGATAGATGGACGAACGGACACACAGACAGATGCATGGACGAATGCCGGGACGGACGCACGAACAGACGCACCCACCGACGGGCGGATGGACTCATAAACGGTCACACAGACGGATGCATGGACGAATGGAAGCAAGAACGAATGAACGGACGAATGCTTCGCCCCACTCACCATCATTCACTCCGTGGATATGTTGTCAAATTTTTTTACCACAAACAGTTATTGTCCTACAGACTACCTTCTCGGTTAAACTTTTTAAACTGCAAAGATTTTGATCCTTAGCCCAAACACAATTGTCCCATTAAACACTTCGCCCAGCTGACATAGTTTTTGAATAATACATCTCTAAAATTTATGACCATTCTTTCCTTTCAAATATTGCTTCATGTTTGTGCCACTTCATGACTATACATTCCAACTATTCTCTTTTTATTTTCAGAGCTTTTTTATGGACTTTATATTAGTTACTTGTGTACCTTATTCCATGTTGCTGCCAGAGCTGCATTTTACTTGTGCACATTTATCACATTTTCTGAAAGGAGGTCCCCTTTCAGCCAAGTGCTCTGGGACCTCCTTCTGTATGTTTATGTAAGCACGTATGATTTGTACGAAAGTAAAAATAAACTGAAACTGAAACTGAATTTTTTGTGGCTTTATACCTGTAAGTTTATTTGATATTCGTTATGGATGATTGTCTGCCAATCCTGGCGCTTTTCCAACTTGTAAATGGGGTCGGAACTTCGTTAAGCTCTTCAGCTTTTACTCCTGCCCTCCATCTAATCAAAACAAAAATGATCGATTGATTGATTCATTGATTGACGTATTGATGAATGCGCCGTCCACTGCGAAACGTAGCCTCGTTCTGCTCGCGTGACTCCAGCTTAAACCTGGTGCACTGACAGCGCAGAAGCATGTCACTCTTTTGTCTCTTAAAAGGGCCCCCTAACGCTTGAAAGTACTGGCACTGACTGCAAAACTAGTAGTGGCTCTCGCCAGAACTAGTGCGAGCGAAAATGTCAAACCAGGCGCAGACCTTTAATTACACAAAAGTAACGTTGTTTATTATTGCGCCTTTGCAACACATAGTGAACTGTCATTAGATTTCTTTTCTTAGTATGGTTTTTCAGTGAATGCTGAAGAGAATAAAGCTCCTGCTTTTTCGCATTAAAAATGGCAAAGCCGGTCAAAGAATGCGCTGAACGCCATGGTTCTAGAGGAAATGCATTGAGGACGCATCAGGCACCGTTTCTTCAAGAAACAAAGACAACTAAGTAAGACCAATGATATATAGACGACTTCACAGCAAGAGATATCAACAAACTACAAAACATTATAAAAGCGTTTGCGAGCTGCCTCGTTTCGCACGTGTCATTCCCTGTTCAGGTACCACATTGTTGCCATCGCAACAGCGTCCTCAAAGCGTTGGACATAATGAGAAATATGGCATTCAAGCTTCCTGTATGGTGTAAGGATTTTAGCTTATTTCATTGGGCAGCCTTCCGACGTTGGAAGGTGAGGAAAACAAGGTCAGGTGAGCCCACGAAAATCGAGCTGAGGGTAAGCATATATTTTATTGTATTTTGATATCTCTACGGTGAATAACTTTGCCCTGCCTGCCCCAGACGCTTCGGTTTTTGGAGCATTTATCTCTTAAGCCTTCAGTGTACGCAACCAATTTGAACAACGTGTGAAACAATAGGATTGTTAAAAGTGTTAGAGGGCCCCTTTAAAGACAAGAAAGATACCCTTGAGTTCTCAATTTGTTTGGAAGAACGTTGGCGAAAACCAACTGATGATGAAGGCAAGGAGTGTATAGGGTATCTTGATTTTCTTGTTCTTGATCTTTTGTAATGGTAGTATAGAGGTGAAGAAAGCACTCGCGGAATCTGAAGGATACAGGTTCGGTTCCTGCCCTCAGCAAGTTGTGTTCTTGTCCCCTCTACTTTCCTGACATATACATTACATTTGTAATGGAGTTCAAACCTTATAATCGCGGTCTTATATATTTTCTCTTCTTCATTTTTCGCTGTTTTGCAGGAGTGCTGATGTCTATAAATAAATGTACTTTGCGTAAAGGAATACCAATATATTCATTTCTATGCACACCACTTTATAATTAGGGGATCAATGCTTGTGGAAAATAATACACTAGCATTCTCCTACCTCTGCGTTACACTCTTGAAACTCATAAAGCCCGCAGACGCGGGTTTCCGCTTCGTGAGACCGAGAAGTTATTGGAGTACTTCCTACATTAAAGAAAAAGAGAGGCGCAGGCTATATTAGTATTCCTACTTTTATACCCGTGCCTTACGGGCAATGAAAATGACATTCGGTAGCCAAATCATTCACTTTCTGAATGACATTTTTTTCGGCGGCTCTGCTGCATGTCCAAAGCGAATGACAATTGACTTGATGATGTCGGTCGCAATACCTTCCTCGTGAGCACTGGGAGAGTAGCAACAAAAAAAATAAACGAGCGGTTATACACAACAGATAATAAGTAAGTGTCTAAATATTGATATTACGCAGCCGTTAGATTTCGTTCTTTACTTTGTTTCACTATACTTTGCAACCAACCGTGTAGCAACTTAAGCCAAAGCTAGTCAGATCCGCAGCGTAAAAAAGAAAATGGCGCTTGTCGCATTTATTTCACAGCGTCTACCAGTTGAAGATAAGTTTTTAAACACTTCTTTAGGTGATTAGTGTAAATAAAATGCACGAAAAGTTTTCTTCCAGTCAAATCAAATGTCGTTTTACGCAATTACTTCATAAGCTGTGCCGTCGACAGTACGAATTTCTCAGTCGAATGAGTTCTGGCAATTACGTTAGGTGACGAATAGCATTTGGGCGAATGCCATTTCGTTCATCCGTGTGGCACTGCGCGAATGACATTGAATGTGAAGGCATTAGGAGGTAAATGCCATTTTCTGTGCCCGTGTGGCGCGGGAATTAGTCTCATTGCGAACAAAATACAGGTCTGTGTATGTTGTGATAATTACGAGTTGTTGATTATAACTCGCACAAGCACAATCTGTCTAATTCTCTTCGTTCCAATTTTCAAACGATTAGTTGAAGCTTAGCGTCCGAGCTTTCTGTTTTCTACTGCTTCATTTTCAAATCTTTCTTTGCACTCATACATCTATCCCTCTAATTCCTATATGTAAATGTTCGATAATACGCTCGGCATATTTCTGCATTTTTTTGTGTCAACACTTTCTCGGCTAGAAGTACCATCACATGAAGCTGCAGACTTGGTGTCTGCCAGAGAAATAGCAATACTTTTGAGAACTATACAGAGGAGACGAGTGAGTGAAAGCTTGTCGTCCTAATTCTTCTGATGTGTCTAGATTTTTCGCCTGTGCTCTCTTATGAGAGAACTCGGGAATCGCTTTGTACTACGATGTAACTTCAGAAATCAGGAGAGGTCCCATCTTAGATGATATAAACTTTGAAACTAATTACCTGTGTGGCTAAAAAATAGCCCGCCCCACTCAAGGGCGTTGCAAAATTTTTTTTCGAGGGTGCACCACCTTCATCTGAAGTCGGGGCTGCGTAGGCAGGCATGGTAGAGAGCCGTTTGTTCCTCTGTAGGATATGTCTAAAAAAATCTGGGGATAGGGGATGGGCACAGGCCCGCTGTAGCACTCCTTAGCTACGCCACTACCCACAAGCACTCAGTCAATGTTTTCCGACGTCAGGATTACTGGCTATCTGGCGTATTGCGTTTGAGGTGCAGAAACAGATGCCTTCTAAATTTGTACCTGACTATATGAGTTATGCACTTAACATCATCTGCGAAGAACGCTCGCAACAGGGTCACCATGTTCAAGGTATGTGCACTTGCTGCAAGCGCAGAAAACTTTCTTGCTTGGTGTTCCAGAATAATAAGGTTTTTTGAATAACTTGAGAGCTCGAGTATATCTCCTGCACGCCAACGTGGCAACTGCACGTGCGAATAAACCTACAAAATAGCGTGATGGTGGTGTGCCTATCTTGCGTATCAAGGCTCAATACACACCCCCTGTAGAGCATTTCACCTTATAGTTAGTGGTTTTGATTACACAAACACCACTTCTTCTTGTACAGAAAGCTCTGTAGCTGCAGTTCCACACATTTGTTAGAAAGCTAATGGTACATACTTTGTTTACACGATTACAAAAATTTAGCTACCTTACTGAAGATAGCGAAACAGTTGCCTGGCTTATAAAAATCCAGATTAGGAGTTCATAAACTAACTTGAACACTATGAATTTTTTTTCATTATGTACGCTTGCCCTGCATTCAAGCTGAGCGCGACGACAACGACATCTTTCTGACTGAATGCACCCCAATAGCCTCTGAAGTCAAGACATTGTCTACTGGAACTATATCAGCTTCGGGTGAGTTTCAGTGTTCAGTGATCTTCACTTCGAAAAATCTCGCCATGGAATCTAACAGCCGTGCAGTTATAACAGTAGATGCATCTGCCTACAACATTAAACAGCGCATTGGATACATAAAATGCACAAATGGCATCGCTGCTGTGCAAGTTAGTATCATAGAGCCTAGAGAGAGGTCGTTTTGAACATCTATGCATATCAGACTAAAATCTTATTCATGTGTGTGTTTCATTTGGCACATTTTATAAGCTGAGGTCATAATGAAGCCAAATGAAGCATAATGAGAATTTGTAGTTTTTTCGAAGAGTGGTAATTGTGAAATCAAACTAAGCCTCCTTATCACCTTTTAAGCATTCACCCTAATTACAATTCCTATGCCCAGTACCTTACCAATACACATATCTTCACTGCTTTTCAATTATACAAGAACGGTAATAGAATCACTTATAGCACTTGAACGATTTCATTTTTTTAAATCTTGAATACTCAATGTTGATTTACTTGCTGTCGAAAAAGAAACGTGCGCCACAAGAAAGAAGAAATTTGGGGTGTTACAGCGTGATCACAGCCTTGTTTGTTTTCTGACTCTATGCTATTGTGGCGGAACAGCTGTGCCAAACCGCGCCTTCCTGTGCCGAATTTCCTCTGTTACGTCAACTCGTTTATAAGCGCATTGCTATGGGACAGTGCCCGAGTTTTGCCGCAAGGTGCGACAGCAATCAAGCCCCGTGAAAAAAAAAACGTGGCTGGAACAATGTGCATTCAATTTTTCGGAACCACTAAAGTTTCAGTATTTCCAAGGCTATGATCCCTCCAACAGTATGTGTGAATTTCTCTTATGAACTACTTGGTCCCTATCACTGTCGCACTCCAGCTCCGCACGCTTAGGCCTTGAGAAACGTTCTGAGCTAAGTGAATTCAATAACACGTGTGTATATTAGGGGCGAAACTCCTCAAAGTGTGGGTCTGTCGCTCCTTCGTATGTATGTATGTATGTATGTATGTATGTATGTATGTATGTATGTATGTATGTATGTATGTATGTATGTATGTATGTATGTACGTGTGTATGTATGTATGTATGTATGTATGTATGTATGTATGTATGTATGTATGTGTGTATGTATGTATGTATGTATGTAGTAACCACTCCACAGCATATCCACGTCGTGAATGATGATGAGTTCTGCGAAGCTTCGGAGGGTTTTACTGGCAAACCGTGAATGATCCGCTGACCGCGTCCTTCCGTCATTTGTCTGTCTGTTCGACGCAAGGTCAGACGGATGCTCAAACGGATAGATAGACGCACGGACAGACGCATGAATGAACAGATGGACGTATGCACAAACGGACGCGCAGATGAACGCATAAACGGACGGAAGGACGGGTGGATGAACGCAAGGATAGACACACGGCCGAATGAATAGACGGATGGATGGATGGACGCACAAATAGACGGATGGATGCATGACAGGTGGACGGGCATGCACTCGGACGGACCCATGGATGGACGGAGGCAAGAACTAGTGGACAGACGGAGGCGTGCACAGACTGACAGGCGCTTCGCCACCCTCAGGATCCCTGACTCTGTGGATATGCTGTGGTTTTTTGTGTATGCTGTACGTGCGCCTAATATTTTGCTTCTTAGATGAACAAATGGTATGTATTTAATAATTTCATTGACATTAGTTTCCCCAACGGTCTTTCGTTGGTTTAGGGCACATATTTTGGTTATTTGATGCACTTCCGTGTTAAGTAGTATATTCTTAGGACCGGCATGAAATACTTCATGGCACTGTATTGTGTGGCATGACACTACAAGTTCCATTCGACAATTGAGTTATTCGATTGACGATTCGGTTGCTGGACGTACTCAATTTTAAGCCCACTGTCCTTTCATGTGTATTCATTGGGCCTGTGCACCACAATACCCACTTACGAAAATTATTTGGTCTGCATCAAAATGCACGTTATTTTTATTTTCATGGATATATCAGATTTTTGCAGAAGCGCTGTATACATATAGCTTTCAAGGGTACTTATCTTAATGATAAGTTAGACGGCTGCCGTTTTTCCGCCTGTTAAACCGAGAACGCTTGCTAAAAACCTGCGTGAGTAAATATTACAGAACCTCACTAAAAATGCAACACTATTTTGATTGATATGAGGGGTGTAACGTCCGAAAACCCCGATATGAATATGAGATACGCCGTATAGTTGAGGGCACCGGAAGTTTTGACCACCTGTAGTTCTTTAACGTGCACCCAAATCTGAGCACACGGGCCTACAACATTACCGCCTCCATTGGAAATGTAGCCGCTTAAAATGCAACAGTATAGGAGACTGGTTTTGTTAAGTGATCAACGCTTTTTAAATTCGGTTACTAGAGAATACACAAAAAAATCACCATCATTATCATTATCATCATCATCATCAGCCTGACTACGCCCACTGCAGGACAAAGGCCTCTCCCATGTTCCGCCAGTCAACCCGGTCCTGTGCCTGCTGCTGCCAATTTATACCCGCAAACTTCTTAATCTCATCTGCCCACATAGCCTTCTGTCTCCCCCTACCTCGCTTGACTTCTCTGGGAATTCAGTTAGTTACCCTTAATGACCAGCAGTTATCCTGTCTACGCGCTACATACCCGGCCCATGTCCATTTTCTCTTCTTGATTTCAACTATGATATCCTTAACCCCCGTTTGTTCTCTAATTCACTCTGCTCTCTTCTTGTCGTTTAAGTTTACACCTACCATTTTTCTTTCCATTGCTCACTGCGTCGTCCTCAATTTGAGCTGAACCCTCTTTATATGTCTCTAAATTTCTGCTCCGTAGCTAAGTACCGGCAAGATACAGCTGTTACATACCTTCATCTTGAGAGATAGTGGTGGTCTACCTGTCATAATTTGAGAGTGCTTGCCAAATGTGCTCTACCACATTCCTATTCTTTTAGTTACTTCAATCTCGTGGCTCGGCTCCGCAGTTATTACCTGCCCTAAGTAGACATAGTCTGTTACAACTTGAAGTGCACTATTACCTATCTCGAAGCGCTACTCTTTTCCGAGGTTTTTGTACATTACATTCGTTTTCTGAAGAATAATTTTAAGACGCACCTTCTGCTTTCCTTGTCTAACTCCGTAATCATGAGTTGCAATGCGTCCCCTGAGTTACTCAGCAATGCAATATCATCGGCGCAGGTTACTAAGGTACTCTTCATTAACTCTTATCCCTAACTGTTCCCATTCTACGCTTCTGAAAACCTCCTGGAAGCACGTGGTAAATAGCATTGAGGAGATTGTGTCCCCCTGCCTTACACCCTTCATGATTGATATTCTGTTGCTTTCTTTATAGCAGTTGATCTCCTGTAGATTTCTTTCAGGATGTTTTTATTGCCACTAGTACAAGTTCTGAAAGTATTATATCCATAGATGCTGGCAGGCTTGTATGTGCCGCTGTTTAGAAGAGGACGAAGATGCGCGTGCAGAGAAAAACGATAAAGTCGTATTGCCGTTGTTCGAATCAGTTTGAAGTCCTTGTGTGCCATTATCTACACGTTACAGTTACGTTGTAACGTGACAACTGGTGGAGGTGCTGGGTAATAGTTTATGCACTGTTACCACGAGGAAGATCTCAGCCCCAACATCGACGCGTTGGTAGAAACAGCCAACCTTCGACGCAGTCGGCGGCAACTAGGCCTACCACCCCAATTCAGCTCTCTTCCGGAACACCCCAGAACCATGGTATATGCGACAACTGCAAGCCAGACTGAACAGACTGCGGCGCCGCCAGCTCCATGGCTACAAGCCTCTCTAATGCCAAAGCCCTTCCATGGGGAGCCCTACGAAGACGTTGAAGACTGGCTGCACCAATACGATTGAGTCGCCGTCGCCAACGAGTGGGACGACCACCGGAACTGCGGTATCTTTATTTCTACCTGGAGGATTCGGTGCATATTTGGTTCGAGAACCACAAGGCCCCTGACAATCTGGCCGGTGTTTGCACTCAGCTGCGGAACACGTATGGTAGCGCCGACCGAAAAGAACAAGCCGAACGTCTCCTCAACTTCCGCAATCAAAGACCCTATGAAAGCGTGGCCATGTTCGTTGAGGAGATGTCTCGTCTGTTCCGTCGAGCGGATTCTGCCATGACGGAATACAAAAAGGTACGCATTCTGATGCGGGGTGTCGAGGAGCAGCTGTTTGCAGGACCTGTATGAAACCCACCAGCTACCGTGGCAGAATTCCTCCGTGAAAAGATGACAATAGAGCGAATGCTAAGACAGCGGTCCTCGCAGTATAAGCGGTCCGACAACCTTGCATGTCTGTCAGCACCCTTGGTAACACCCGATGTCATTTGCGTGAAAGACCTTGCTGAGCAGTCCGTAGCATTGTACGCGACGAGCTGCAAAATCAACACGCAGTGTCTTCACAGCCTCAAGTGGCCGCTCTGACAGACGTCGTCCGTGAAGAGGTGCGGCAGCTGGAACGACCATTAGTGCCACCTCCAACCGAAGCTCCTCTGCTAACGTACGCGCAAGCTTTACGCACTCCTGCACCGGCAGCCAGCTATTTCCCCCGACCGACTAGCCTGCAGACGCCGCAGCACTTTTCGGGCCTGCCACACTATGAAAACCAGCGACCGACTTGTCTGCAGATGCCGCAGTACTTTTCGGGTCCGCCGCACTATGAGAATCCGCGACCTATTTTGCGGAAATCTAGCGTGTGGCGCGCTTCCGACAATCGGCCACTATGCTACCACTGTGGTGAGCCAGGTCACTTGTACCGGGAGTGCTCGTACAGACAGATGGGCCTACCTGTAATTCAGCCAGACGCTCATCGGCCCAGGGACGGGGAACGACCCCGCGCCATCTCAGAATACTTAGCAAGTCTACTGTCTCCGAATCTTCAGCGACGCCAATCACGCTCTCCGTCTCCTCGACGCTCTACGTCCGCGAATCAATACTCTACTTTCGCCGATGTTGTTGCGGGACGATCCGCTAGGTCACCAAGTCCACGCCGGGGAAACTACAATCAGCGGCCTCCGGGGGTGGAACCGCTGTTAAGCTATCGTCAAAACAGCCTCCTCTGACCAATCCACCGACTTTCGACGATTCCTTTCAGCCAACACCTCACATCGCGGACGAACCCGTGTCTGCTGACATTGCCATCCTTGTCGACAACCATCCAGTGACTGCTCTGGTTGACACTGGCGCCGACTACTCAGTTATCAGCACTGAACTTGTATCTGAACTCAGGAAAGCCACGACTCCTTGGGGGCATGGATTAAACCTTAGGACAGGAGGTGGTCATCTCTTGACACCTATCGGAAGATGCACCGCAAGGCTGCAAATCTGCGAGTCGACGTTCGTTGCTTCTTTTGTTGTGCTTCCCGAATGCTCCCGGAAAGTTATCCTTGGCATGAGTTTCCTTCGCGAGCACGGCGCTGTTATAAATCTTCGAGACTGCCTCGTAACATTTGCTGACGACTATGGCCCGAAGCCTAGAGATACCGATCCGCAGAAGACTGCGCTTCGCATTGTCGACGACACCGTCACACTTCCGCCACGCACCAGTATGTGCGTTACTGTACAGGGTGACATAGACCATGGCGGTTGTGGTATCGCTGAAGCCAACCTTTCGGCGCTCTTGTCTCAGCAAATCTGCATTGACCGTGACATAATTCGAATTAAACGTGGGACGACTTAGTTGTGTGTCACCAATTTTAGTGGAACATACCAAGATTTCGCCAAGCGAACAACTATCGCTAATTTCGAAGCCGTTGACGATGAAGCGTGTACGATTATAGCCCCAATTTCTGCAGCCGTTGAAAGTGACACCGCGGCAGCCGATACAGTCGATGTAAATCCGAAGCTATCATGTGCGCAGAAAGAGCAAATCCGCTGTATCCTCCACATGTTTAGCGACTGTTTCGCGTCTACATCTAAGATAAAACAAACGCCAACTGTAAAGCACCGCATTGTCACTGACCATGCTGAGCGACACATACGTCAGCACGCCTACCGAGTATCACAAAAAGAGCAAGAGGCAATACGTTCTCAAGTGAGGCAGATGCTCGAAGATGGCGTAATCCAACCCTCGAAATATCCACGGTCGTCCCCCGTCGTACTAGTAGCGAAGAAGGACGGCACTCTCTGATTTTGCGTCGATTACCGCAAACTGAACAAAGTCACAAAGAAAGACGTTTATCCGCTTTCGCGCATCTACGACTCACTAGACCGCCTCCAACGCGCCCGATACTTCTCCCCTATGGATTTACGCAGTGGCTACTGGCAGATCGAAGTTGATGAATGCAACCGAGAGAAAACAGCATTCATAACGCCTAATGGTCTGTACGAGTTCAAGGTGCTGCCCTTCGGTCTGTGTTCTGCCCCTACGACATTCCAGAGGATGATGGATACAGTGCTCTCCGGTCTCAAGTGGGAAGCATGCCTTGTTTACTTAGACGATGTCGTTGTCTTCTCGCAAACGTTGAAGCAACACTTGCAGCGACGTAAATCTGTGTTCTGCAATTCGCACGGCAGGCCTATCACTGAAACCAGAAAAATGTCATTTTGGTTACAACGAAATAAAGTTCCGTGGCCACCTTGTCAGCCCTGATGGTAATCGGCCGGACCCAGACAAAACATTGGCTGCCACAGATTTTTCACCACCTACAAAAAACGTGATGTGCGTCGATTTTTATGCCTCTGCGCATACTACAGACGCTTTGTGAAAAATTTCGCAAACATTACCGAACCCCTGACTCGTCTAACAAAAGAAGATGTTCCCTTCGTGTGGGGCCCGGAGCAAATACGCACTTTCTCCGAGCTCCAGCAGCGTCTCCAGTCTGAGCCCTTACTCAGACACTATGACGACTATGCCGACACTTAACAACACACAGACGCCATTAACATCAACCTTGTTGCAGTCCTCGTCCAGTGGCAAGGCGGCGGCGAACGCCCTATTGCTTATGCGAGCCGGTATTTATCATCTGCGGAAGCGAATTACACTACCACTGAAAAGGAGTGCCTATTTGTTGTCTGGGTAATAGCTAAATTGAGACCGCACCTGTTTGGTCGCCCGTTCAGAGTTATTACCGATCTTCATGCGCTCTGCTGGTTGGCGAACTTTAAAGACCCTTCCGGACGTCTGGCCAGCTAGGTGGAGCTTACGCCTTCAGGAGTTCAATTAGACAGTCGTGTACAAGTCTGGCCGAAAGCATACTGACACGGACTGCCTTTCCAGAGCTCCTCTTAAGACAGCATCAGGTGATCACGATCTCGATGGCCGTTTTCCCTGCGCCGTTAGTGTATCTGACTTGACTGAACAGCAGAAAAACGATTCAGAGCTTCGATAATTCATCGAATTTCTCGAAGGCCGTACGCCGCATTCACCACCAGCATTCGCCCGCTCGCCATCATCGTTCTGAATTCACAGAAATATCCTCTATAAAAGAAACTTCGACCCTTACGCGACTGAGTACCTGCTCGTCGTCTCACCAACGTTACGAGCTGATTTCTAGTTCACCTATCACGATGAGCCGTCCTCAGGCCACTTAGGATTCACACGTACCTTGGTCTGGATTCGCCAACACTATTACTGCCTAAGCTCAATCGAGACGTAAAGCATTACGTGAAGACGTGTCACGAGTAGCAGTGCCGTAAAGCACCACATCAGCGCCCAGCCGGCTTTTTGAAGCCCATCACTCCTCCGACACAACCGTTCCAACAAATTGGCATGGATCTACTCGGTCCTTTTCCGAAGTCTCGTGATGGCAACCGCTGGATTGTAGTCGCTACTGATTACATTACGCGCTATTGCGGAACAAACGCATTACAACGTGGCACCGCCATTGAGACAGCCCACTTTTTTATAAACAACATCGTCCTCCGACATGGAGCACCAGTAGTTGTCATTACTGATCGTGGCACAGCTTTTACCGCCCGGATGATACAAGACGTCATGAAGCTTAGCGGCACAGTACATCGAAAAACTACTGCATACTACCCACAAAGCAACGGCCTTACAGAGCGACTAAACAAGATGATAGCCGACATGCTATCAATGTACGTTAACCAAGACCACAAAAACGGGGATGACATCCTCCCTTACGTCACGTTCGCTTACAACACCGCCGTGCAAGAAACAACTGGATTCACAACATTCCGGTTGCTTCACGGCAGGGAGATCACAACGATGCTGGATGCCATGCTTCTACTAGACAGACGCCAGATTAGTGTCAAGACGAAGGAATTTATCAGACTGGCAGACGCAGCTCGTAAACTTGCAGCCGAACGAATCCACAAGCAACAATGCATCGACTCGCTGCGGTATAGCGCTCGTCGTCGCGATGTCACTTACTAACCGGGAGAACGAGTATGGTTGTGGACTCCCATTCGACAACGGGGCTGGTCGGGAAAGTTGTTGCGCCGCTATTTTGGTCCCTGTAGAGTTCTCCGCCGTCTCAGCGAAGTAAACTACGAGGTTCTTGACGATGACATGGCTCGTAAATCCCGACGTTCACAACAGCCACACGTCGTCCGCGTTTAGAGAATGAAACCATTTTACCAACGCTGACTATTCATCACACTCCCTTGAGTAGACTTACAGTGATTGTGAACACCCCCTTGTGTACTGCTTATCGTGTCTTCTTTTTATCTGGTAAATATGTTGTGACATCGGGATGATTTTCTTTGGGAAGAGGAGTAATGCCACTAGTACAAGTTCTGAAAGTATTATTTCCGTAGATGCTGGCAGGCTTGTATGTGCCGCTGTTCAGAAGAGGACGAAGATGCGCGTGCAGAGAAAAACGATAAAGTCGCATTGCCGTTGTTCGAATCAGTTTGATGTTCTTGTGTGCCATTATCTACAGGTTACAGCTACGTTGTAACATGACAATACATACTTTATCGACGCCCTGATTCCGCAGCGTCTGCAGGACGGCTGATATTTTTACTGAATCAAACGCCTTCTCCTAATCTATAAAGACTATGCATAACGGTTGGTTATATTCTGAGCATTTCTCTATTACCTGATTCATGGTATGAATGTGGTCGATTGTTGAGTAGCCTGTTCGAAATCCTGCTGGTTCCTTTGGTTGACTGAATTATAATGCTTTTTTACTCTGTTAGAAATTACCTTTGTAAATAGCTTGTATACTACGGAGAGCAAGCTGATCGGCCTGTAATTCTTCAAGTCCTTGTCATTTCCTTTCTTATGTATTAGGATGATGTTAGCATTTTCCAAGAATGCTAACACACAAAAATACAAGAAAACAATTATTTGCTGATTCTGTCTTAATGATTGTCCCGAACAAATTTGTGTACGATACTCCACAATATTTCTTCTGCAAGACGTGTAGTTCACGTAGATGTACCTGCCTAGCTGGATATTACGGTATTGGCAAATACGGAAATACGGAAATAGGCAAAAAATGTTGGCAGAAAAAGAGGGGAAGGTAGTGGGTCCGATGCTACCAAACAGTAAATTTTACCCGTTTTCTAGATTTCCCAAATTAGTATTGGCAATGATGCTAAGATTTTCTTTGCTGCTTTCGACAGTAGTACTGACATGCCTAACGTATTCATTTATTCATGTCATTCAGAGAGAGCTTGTACAGTCAATGAGATCGGACTAGCTCATAGTTACGAAGCAGATTCATAGGCTCTACATTTTGCTCCCTTAAAATCATTATTGTGCAAAGTAGTGCTATAGTGGCAAGAAAATTTATACTGTGAGAATCTAGCATTTTTTTCATGAAAAAAATGAATCTCCTATACGTCTTAGGATTTGAAGAATTCTACGTAGTTTCGTCAACGCGACTGAGCCTTAAAGAAAACTACAAAAAATGCGTTAATATATGCGTGAGCAGCGCACTGACGTCGTCTTTGAAATAGTGTGAAGGCAAGGCGATTCAACAGGTAAGGCGATCTAACAGGAGAATATATATATGTAAGTATACTTTAAATGTGGAATACTTTGTACACTTGCTTGCCGTCTTTTTTGGTGCTTTATGCTGTTAGGGCCTCCTTTCTGCACTGCTATCCTGGCAGGCAGCACAAGGGGTGATGTAAAAAATTAGAGTTTGGTGATAGTGGTGTGCGAATACATGATCAGTAGTGAACACACAAAAGATTTCGCTTAACTTGGGAGACTCATTTGAGAGACTACAGAATTTTCTCTGAAAATGCGCTATAATTCTTGATAATGTGTTTGTTCAATGGTCGTTTGCATAATTTCATAAAAATTGTTTGACTGTCAACCTCAATAACACTCATATGTATAATGGAGACCGAAAAAGTTCTCTAAACTCTCAGAATGCACGGCGTCTATAGCTCTAATTATTGCAGGCGTATTTTACATGTTCTTTCCGACATGTTGTGTAATTGATGTGGCTTGACCTATGGTTTTGAAGTCATATGCTTCGCGGATAAGGAATTTGTGTCAAAACATAACGAAGTAAGAATCTCAGATGTGATGGACAAAAAAGGGAGAAAGGACAGCGTATTTTGCTAGTTTCATTCGTGAATGGTCTGTATTTTCTTTTTTTATTTATAGACTGGCCTGCATTCGTCATGTGTACTGCATGCTCCGGGACATTGTAATTTACGCGATTTAATATTGACCTCAATAATTTAGCCATCAGGAAAACTTTAACGAGGGAACTGGCGTACTATGCCAGTGTCTTTTACAAGGCAACTTGTGTAAAAGTTTGTTACCAGAGAATTGGGCTATTTTTCGCAGTGACAAGTCATCCTATTTTGGCATTTCTTGAAAATGACCGCAGTGTGGCGACGGTCCCATATTCCGATCAAGACCTGTGTGCAGATGAGGTCAGGCTCTGGAAATGCTTGACATTTTCCGGGTATTATGAAGTTCTGACGTTGTTTCTCGGAAATGGCACCATATGGTTTAAGCGCATGAACTTTCTTGGCAAGGTAGTCTGAAGTGGAGGGGTCAAGCTAAATGGTATACGCAGGAATAATAGACGTCTTAACTTTCTGGTATGGCTCTACTATTCCTAAATCCATCTCAATGCTTTTTTGAACCACTCAAAACCAGTGCCGTGATTGACACTTTCAGTTTAAACTGCAGTGTATTTGGCTGACGTTGTTTTGAAATGCGCTTGGCCGGCATATATCTCGATTCCAAATCTTTTTCAAAATGTCCGCAGTTTTCTCTATATTTTGTTGAAACGATTGAATAATATAAATATTCGACTTTTTAATGAACTGAGTTAGCGAGAAAATCAGATATATGGTTGTTGTGATGCTGGGAGGGTGGGATAGGATTCGTTCATTTTATTTTTTGAGCTCTCTCGTGTGCCGACACGATTCGTCTGGCACACCTAGTTTTTACACTCCCTAATCAAAGGGGTCATGAACCAATTTTCAAGAGATTATATGAGCCCAACGTACCAGTTTTCTTTTATTTTGCCATACGAGACAGTTCACGCTAACACTTATGAAGTTTCTGTTGAATGAGCGAAGTTACAGAGGTTTGTCATGTGCTTCAAAGATTTCATTTCTTCTGGAAGCTACCCGCCATGGTGGTTCATTGGCTAAGACCCTCGGCTGCTCACTCGTAGGTCGCGGAATTAAACTTTAACAGCGGAAGCTCCATTTCCAATGAAGGCGAAAATGCTAGAGGTTCGTGTTCTTAGAAAACCACAAATGGCCGAAATTTCCAGAGCCCTCTACTACAGCGTTTCTCGTAATCATATGGGGGCCTTAGTACGTTGAATACCAACAACAGCAGCAACAACGCACTGGAAGCTACAAAGGGAGAATGATGATACTGCATAAAGAGCTATGTCAGTGCGCTTGCTAAAACGCTGTTGCTGTTTCCCGTTGTGATTCCTAGGCAAACGAGTACGACTGATTCTGTAATGTTTCCAGTTCATTAGGCACTGCGCCGGCGTTTGTCTGATCACCCGTTCGAAGAACAGCGTGACATTCAAATCGGTTCCCTTGTCGCAAACAGGGAAAGCAGTATAGGATACAGAAGGCAATTTTCTAATTTAGTGACAAGGTTAAGTCATTCCTTCTGCAAGTGAGCAAATTACCCTGTCCCACGCTTGTGGCACGGAGTTTGGGCAAGCACCAATACTCCCCTCTGTCAAGTTGGAATAACAGGAGGACAAGGCAGAAGAAAGTATTTCATAGTGTGCGCAAAGCACAGACCGCATATAACATGCAACCTAGGAGGACGGATGTCGCGACAAAAATACATCAGCTACTCAGATGAAAAAGTTCAAAAAGCTTTACGGTAAAAATTTGCGGGAAACGTTATGCACTATGGTTATCCATGCATTTTTTGGGTTGTCTCTGCATTATGCAATGAATGGATTCCCTCGTGTTAATTGCGAAGTAGTGTGGTCCTCGCGGGTCTGCAATCTGTACCGCGTGATACCTGGCTTAGGATTGCTCCAGCATGGTTTTCGGCATTTGCTTCTGTATTATAATCTTCTGATAAGATATGTACGTGACGTTCAACCGTGGTGGCTAAAAGCATATCACGTCGAGTTTCTAATAGCCAGAGAGCTCCTCCCATTTTCGAGCACAGTGGTCGCGATTTGACGGGGAACGAAATTAAAAAAAATATTGTTGATGCCTCCTCCATAGGAATAGGTAAGCACGAAGGCAAAGTGCACCCTTACAGAAGTAGTTTTTTGTTTACTGTATATTCTTATAAGGAGAGCTTCCGCAATGTCTATTGGCTTTCGACAGCTACAGCACCACTTTACGTAAATGCGTCCACGTTCCCACCTTATCATTCATCTCTACGTCGACGACTACAACCATCATTGTTGATTAGATGGACATATTTGCTAATCGACTGACTTAGCGAGGTAGTCAGATATATGGTCATTGTGAAGCTGAACTTGTGGGCTCTAGTAGTTATGATGCTTGTGGTAGCTGTAATAGTTAACCGTGAAAGAGAAACTACAGAAAACTATTTGAAAGCCAGAAGAGTGTGAGTGATTGGACGTCCATTGCGACCTAAGGTCGCCTGTTCGCGGTATGTGGCAGTTATTGAACACCAATGACTGAACAAAGAGAGACGGAACGCGCTTCGTCTCCTCTCTTTGGCTGGCCGCGATTATTCGCTGGACGACCATAAATAGGGAACGTGGAGTTAAAGCGACCTAAAGCTGGTGGTCTTTCCAGAGCACATTTTTTCGTATGGTTGGATGGATGCAATGAGCGACGCTGACACTTTGGATGAGAGACGCTGACACTTTGGCGGACTTCATCAGGAGTGCGCCAAGGCGTTGATAAAAATGTACTTCTCTTATTGTAAACACCCCGAACGGTATGGGGACGGCTAGAAACGATACGTTGAAAAAAATAATTCGTCGGTGCTACGGCGTTGATGCAGCACTGCACTTTGCCAAAAGTGCTGTGTGGGTCAGTGGTAAATATAAAAGGCGTAATTTTTAAGGTCTCCAAAGCATATCATTGTGGCCCAGTAGATAGCGTGGGTGGCGTGTAATGTTGCAGGCCCAGAGGTCATGTCCCGGTGGCTGAGCTTTTTACACGAACGTGTTTTATGCCACAGTTCAAAGCCGCAGCGATGACGTATTTTTTATCAAGAATATGACGAATGAAAGCTTATAATTACAGATTGCAAAGGAAAAAAAAGAATGAGAACGAAAAGTTCCGTAGCAGGGCGTCGAGCCAGTGACCTGTCACTTCGCAGCACGTGACGCAAGCCCCCATGCTACGGAACACACATTCTAAAGCTTGCTAACGGCCAGCCATTTATTGGCAACATGTATCGCTGACGGTCCACAGAGCTTCTCAACTTCACCGTGTTTCCGTCATCAGCAGCAAGATCGCGAAATTGCCTCACAATAGGTGCCTTTTGCATTTCCTTGAGGACGGGCTTCCACGGGGCATGAGATCTCAGATTGCGCACGTGCTTATCACATGAGACTCTAGATTCAGGAGATCGAGGAGGTCACTTCTCTCACTGCCGCAGCCACGTTTACGATAGGAAAATGCTCCTCACATAGAATCAAGTAAGAATCTTACCATTTGTTCGTTCTTGTCGTGCGTATACTTGTCAAATCGTTTCGAGCGTCTTTCTCTTTGAGGAGCGTGCTTTATGTGTGGAATGGAAAATCTATCTCTCCGGGCTCATGCTGTCTACGTTCATTTCGTGCGTACTTTTTGCAGAATGTGCGCACTGAAAATTCAAGTTGTCGTTCTTCGCATAAAATTGCAGTTGTTCCTTCTACCTTGGGCTGAACATTGAAAGTAAACTCTGTACTGCTTCTGCGAAAACACAATTCACTTTCGTATTATACCAAATATTTATATAGAGGGTTCAGCTGTGTTTTCGCTTTTCTTGTGACCGTGCGTATTTTCGGACGTCATTTCAGTGACAAAAATAGTCACTAACATATTGGTAGATCCCTGTATAACACAATTGTGTGAAAAAAAACGTGCTCAATCCCTCCGTCTCAAAGTCGGCATACCATGAAAGTAAAACCTGTCCTTAAAGATGTTTACAGTACATCAGTGTAAGAAAGCTTGCACAATGATTATTAACATTTGAGAGCTAAAGCACCATTTAATGTTAACGCACCAACGTTTACGCTTACTCATACATACTCATGCTGGCGACTACCGTCCATTATTACTGACTAAACCAAACCCTTTTGGTCAAAGATGCTTATGATGGCAATAGTGATTAACAATGAAAAACAGAATTGGAGAGAAAGGCGTGTGACAGTCGCGAGAAGCGTCACTGAATGGACGCTGAACATGGTGTAAGTTCGCCTACGCGCAGCATGTTTGAGAAACACAACGCCTGTCATTTCAACATTGTTGGCCGACCACGATTTTTCGTTGGAGCAGGGGGAGGCTGCCATGTGCAGCTGCAACCTCGACCTTTAGGACGCTATCCTGAAGTGGGCTGAAGGGGAAGAAAAGGCTTACCACGAGTAGGATCCCTCGGGTTGTCGTAGCCCCTTTCTCTTAGGATGAGATATATAAAGTTGTTTCTCTCTCTCTCTTTCTCATTCCACAAGTGGAGGACATGGTCCCAGGTGATGCAGAGCTATTTTTAGTATGACAGATGCTATGAGCATGAGGTATTGTCGGCACCGGGCGTTGTGTTTGTGCGTCAAAAAAGTTACACTTCTATAGGAAACGCACCAAATAGTACGTGTTTTTATCGTGTGTAGTGCACGATAGCTGTTTGACCCGGACACGTAGAAACGATGCGTTAAAGAACGGATCGAGGTTGTGCTAATTATAATAAATTACTTCACTTAACCAAGAGCAGTGAGACACGACAGAGTTTTATATTAAAGTGGCGTTTGTAAATTTTCCAGAATATTTGACCTTAGCTGTAGTGGACAAAAATGCCAAAGTTTTGACTTCTAATGGCAGAACGTTTTCTTTTTTTACAATTGTTCGTATGTTTCCATGTCAATTCAACGTCATTTCCGCGACAGAATTCCGTCGCTGAAGTCTTGGTGTACACCGGCAGAAAACCCTTTCGTGTGAAAAACAAATATGTTTGCTTAGTTTTAGGTTACGTTAAAGAACACCTTGTGGTCTAACTTGCCTCCTTGTGATCTAACTTACCTTGTCTCATCACCTAAAACCAGTTAAGGTATTACAAAATGTTCAATGTCTACGCGTGCTGCATAGTTTCCCACCTTGGCGCAAACCCGCACCCCAAGAACAGCCATGTGCGTTAATGATTCACGCGTTACTGGAAAAAAAGGATTCATGATTTACGCCGCATTCGCGCAATGTTCCTCTTGCCTAGACGTATCTAACGCTCTCCTCATGCACTCTTGTCCTGCGGCGAATTCGGTGTGACCAGAAAAGAACGAAGTCATAACTTAGTAAACGTACAGACAGACAGACAGACAGACAGACAGACAGACAGACAGACAGACAGACAGACAGACAGACAGACAGACAGACAGACAGACAGACAGACAGACAGACAGAAACACAGACAGACAGACAGAGAGACAGAGGCTGGCAACTATAGTAGCCAGCCTCTGAGGAGGACAACGAAGTAGTTCTGTGTGCGCGTGCTCTGGTGCTCGCCTTTCTGGCCCTTGCATTACGAAAGTTAAACGCCCTGTTTTGTAACTGCGTACCTGTGTCTTTGTGATATTTTATGGTAGAATTGCGGGGTACGGTAGATGATACGGTCCCCTGAGAGCACCCCTTCCGCAAGTCCATCGAGTAGCTCAGCCGAGCTTACCCCTGTGCACGTACGTCCCAGCCGTCGTCTCCATGGACTCGTGCCACAGCACGGTTTGCTGCCTGAACGTCAGAGGACTATAAATCAGACACCTCCTGACGTCACCGCGCCAGTACCAGCGCACCTGGTTATCAGCCAGCCCAAGACGCCGAAGACATTTCACGGAGCTGCTTTTGAACCTGCCGACGACTGGCTCGAGCATTTCGACCGGGTGGCCATCATCAACGATAGGACCCCACACCGTCAGCTACGCTATATGTACTGCTTCCTGGAGGACTCCGCGAAAACGTGGTTTCAGAACCATGAAGCAGCGCTTACGTCATGTTTTGAGTTTCACGGGGAGTTCCTCAAGGCCTTTGCCCGAGAGGACAGGAAAGAGACAGTGGAGCGTGCTATAGAGGCAAGGGTTCAATGCCCTAATGAAAGGGTGACGACTTACATAGAGGACATAGATCGGCTTTTCAGGCGTGCGGAGCCCTCTATGTCCGAATCCAAGAAAGTTCGCCGCCTAATGCGTGGTGTTAAAAAACAGATTTTTCCGACCTTATTCGAAACCCCGCCTTCGACACTTGCGGAGTTCCATGAGGAAACCACTGCCTTAGAGAGGGCCCTTCAACAGCGTGCCAGGCAGTATAACCATGGTGTATATCCAAGTTAGGTCACTTATGTCACTTTCGGCAATGACATCAGCACGTTGCGAGAACTTATCAGAGCTCTCATTAAGGAAGAGCTACAAAATATGCAGGTGACTGCTTCACCTGAAGAGCAGCTCTCTTATTGCGGAGATGGTACGCGCCGAGCTACGGCAAGCCGTTCACGCTCCCCAACCATCCGAGGCGCCACAACAGAGGCACTGCGTCGAGATGAGCAACGCGGAAGCAGTGCGACGTCCTCCATCGTGCAGTTACACCACCGTATTTTACCCCAATGAGCAACACGCTCAGCAAATGGAGGTAGGCTTCCGTCCTCGCAACTCGCCGTTGATCGCCGAAGCAAGACCGAGAAAGAGTGACAACTGGCGTACACCCAACCACAGGCCCCTTTGTTTCCACTGCAGGGAAGCCGGACACGTTTACCGAACATGTCCATACCGTCATGTGGGTCTCCGTGTATTTTCGCCTAATGCCTCTCGTCCACGACCTGGCGAGCGACCACAGGAAATCGAGAGTTTCATCTCGAATCGTCGCAGTATTGAACATCGGTCGCAAGAGCCTCGATCGTCGTCACCTGCTCGCTACAGGTCACCGAGCCCAGCCTATTCACACGGCGCTCCAAGACGCCGTTCATCCAGTCCTGCAAGTCGGTAAAACTGAGTTCAGCGACCTCCGGAGGTGAGGCTGCTGACGCTGACTCTACGGAAGATCCTTCACTACGACGACAGCGATGGCAGCAAAAAGATGTACAGACGCAGTCAAACGTGGTACGAAGAGCGGTGACATCAAACATTGCGGTAACTGTGGACGACGAAGAAGTAATGACGCTAATTGACACTGGAGCAGACACTTCCGTTATGAGCATGGGTCTTGTCTGCAGGCTGAAGAAGGTTTCTACCCAGTGGGCAGGGTCACAGATACGTACGGCAGGAGGCCATCCTCTCACTCCGGTCGGACGGTGCACAGGGCGAGTCAGTATTCACGGATTTGCGTATCTCGGAGATTTTATAATACTGCCGAGTTGCTCGAAGGACCTAATTCTCGGACTAGACTTTCTGCGTGATAATGGAGCCGTGATTGATTTGCAAAAGTCGCCGGTGACTTTTTCTACGGCACACGCTTTAGCGCGCAACACTCACGGCAGTTACGTCAATGCTTTGAGAATTGTTGACGAAGACGTCACGTTACCCGCCGAAGAATAGCGTGTTGACCTTGGTAACCTGCGACGTTTTTGATGAATTCAACGACTATGAAGGTATTGCAGAGGCAATATCCCGCTGCTGCTCAAACGAAACATCTGCATAACCCGATGCCTTGTTCGGTTAGAGAATAAACCTCTCGAGTTCTGCTGACCAACTTCAGCAATGAGTTTCAGCACGTCCCTAGAGGCACTATTGTCGTTTTCCTCAGTGAAATTGCCGACTTTTTTGATATAGGCATATTGAATACGAGTTCACCGCATGCATAAGCTTGTGCTGTTTGGGGAAGCCGCATTCATGTTAATCCAGACTTGCCAGATTCACGAAAAGAGCGGCTGCTAAACCTTGTGAGGGAATTCTCGGACGGCTTCTTCACAGCATCGAAAGTTCAGCGTACCACCGTTACAAAACACCGCATTGTTACCGAGGAGTCAGCGCGGCCTCTTCGCCAACAACCATACCGTGTGTCCTCGAAGCAAAGAGAGGCGATTAAGCGTCACGTTCAAGGAATGCTGAGTGATGACGTCATTGAGCCCTCGACAAGTCCGTTGGCGTCACCTTTTGTCTTAGTAAAGAAAAAAAGACAACACACTACGCTTCTCCGTCGACTATCGACGGCTTAACAAAGTAAAAAAACGCGACGTTTACCCCCTGCCATAAATTGATGACACCTTAGACTGTCTACGCCATGCCCAGTTATTCACATAATTAGAACTCAAGTCAGGGTGCTGGCAAATTGAAGTTGACAAAGGCGACCGTGACAAAACCGTGTTCGTCTCTCCTGACGGGCTCTATGAATTTAAAGTGCTGCATTTCGGTCTCTGTTCCGCTCCCGCCACATTTCAACGTATGATGGACACTGTACTAGCTGGACGAAAGTGGCAGACGTGTCTTGTACACTTGGATGATGTCGTTGTGTTTTCAAGCACGTTTGACGAGCATCTTTCAAGGCTAAAAAGTGTCCTCACTGCAATAAGGAGAGCGAACCTTACTATCAAGTCCAGAAAGTGCTACTTCAGCTATCAGGAACTCAAGTTTCTCGGCCACGTGGTGAGTCCGGGGAATGTTCGATCAGATCCGGAGAAGTTGGCTGCCGTTGCCAATTTCCCTCGTCCTGGAGACAAGAAGGCTGTTCAGCGATTCCTCGGACTCTGTGCGTACTACTGCCAATTTTTCGGTTTTCGACAATTGCGGAACCTCTTACAAGACTGACATGGCCAGATGTGCTTTTAGTGTGGACGGAAGAACAACAACAAGCCTTCGTAGAGCTACGCAATCGACTGTGGACAGCTCCAGTGCTGGCACCTTTCGGCGACACTGCCGACACCGAGATCCACACAGACGCCAGCAACGTAGGATTCGGAGCCATTCTAGTTCAATGGCAGAACGGTGCAGAGCGTGTGATCGCTTACGCGAGCCGCAGTCTCACAAAAGCAAAGGCTAATTATTCTACCACCGAAAAAGAGTGCCTAGCAGTCGTTTGGGTCATTAGCAAGTTTCGACCCTACCTATACGGCCGGCCATTTCGAGCGGTCAGTGACCACCATTCGCCTGTTGGCTTGCCAATCTGCGGGATCCATCAGGCCGCCTCGCCCGCCTCGCCCGCTGGATCCTCCACCTTCAAGAGTACGACATAACGGTGGTCTACCGATCAGGACTTCAGCATACAGATGCTGACTGCCTGTCTCGTGCTCCTATTTCCCCGACGTCGTCTGACACTGAACAAGATTTAGCCTTTCTTGGCATCATCGATGTGGTGCGGATGGCTGAGCTTCAACGTGAGGACACTGAGCTACTTCCTGTTATCCAGCATCTTCAAGGAGGAAACTTTATCATCCCACACCGGCTCTCGCGTGGTTTAACAACGTATTCCCTGCAGAAAAATGTTCTCTACAACAGAAATCTTGACAGCAGCCAGAAAACTTTCCTCCTCGCCGTTCCACCGGCACTGCGTGAGGAAGCTTTGCAGGCATGCCACGACGATCCTTCGGCCGGTCACTTCAGCTTTGCTAGTACATTATCACGCATCCGACAGAAGTACTACTGGCCACAGCTGTATTCTTCCTCTCAGCGCTATGTCCGCACCTGCCGTGACTGTCATAGGCGTAAAGTTCCACCCGCAAAGCCCGCCGGTTTCCTCCAACCTTTAGATCCACCTCGAGCACCATTTCAGCAAGTGGGAATGGATCTTCTTGGTCCATTCCCTATGTCGTCTTTAGAAAATAAGGGGATTATCCTCGAAACCGACTATCTGACTCGCTATGCAGAAACCAAAGCTGTGCCTAAGGAAACTGCAACTGAAGTCGCCAGATTGTTTATCCACGACATTGTTTTGCGTCACGGTGCCCCTGCTGTTCTCATAACTGATCGCGGAGCAGCATTTACGGCAGAGTTATTGCAACAAGTCACCAAGCTGACGCACACCAACCACCGGAAATTAACAGCTTATCATCCCCAAACGAACGACTTGACGGAGAGGTTAAACAAAACACTGGCCGATATGCTATCTATGTATGTTGATGTAGAGCACAAAACGTGGGATGAAATTTAGCCGTACGTCACGTTTGCTTATAACATCGCTGTGCAAGAGACCACAGACCTAACATCATTCGAGCCTGTTTATGGCCGTCGCGTCACAACACCATTAGACGTTATGCTCCCCGTAGACCAGGACACCAGCGGAAATGACAGCGTTGACGACTTCGTCGAAAAAGCCAAGGGAGCCCGCCAGTTTGCACGGAACCGCATTCGTGCGCAGCAAGATATCGACGCTCACCGTTACAACCAAGGCCGAAGAAACGTCCACACTCAACCAGGTGACTATGTATGGGTGTAGACACTAGTTCGACATCGTGGGCTTTCGGAGAAGCTATTCTGACGCTACTTTGGCCCTTACGAAGTTGTGCGCTGCCTCAGTGACGTGAATTACGAGGTAGTTCCCCAAAGCTCCGACACCAGTTTAAACCTAAGACGTCTACGTCCAGAAGTAGTCCATGTAGTACGGATGAAACCGTACCACGCCCTGCGAGTTATGAACACTTCGAACTTTTCGCTTATTATCCACAACAGCGTGGGCTTATTTTTTTCGTTCACGTGATCATTTTTATGGCCACCTCTAGCATCTCAGTCAATCGACCAGGACGGTCACTCTTGAAAGGGGGGAATTGACGCAAGGTAGGCTGGCAACTATAATATCCAGCCTCTGAGGAGGACAACGAAGTAGTTTGTGTGCGCGTGCTCTGTTGCTCGCGTTTTCTGGCCCTTGTGTTACGAAAGTAAACCGCCCTGTTTTGTACCTGCGTACCTGTGTCTTCGTGACAGTATGACCAACACCTATGTCCCGGCTCCGCTCTACAGAGGCGAGCAGTTCCCGTTCAGCAAGCTGCTCTACTCCGTTCGGGTAGGCGACCTTACACAGTGGAGCCCTCTCAGCAGGGCTTCGGCGAACGACTCCTACCCGTCTGCTACAACTGTGGCGTCGAAGGCCACATTGCCAGGTACTGCAACTACCGGCAGCCTCCGAGGTACGACCGCTCACCGAGGTTCCCTGGAAGCGCATTCTGCGAGATACCAAGGCCGCTGCGAAACCGTTTTCTGGCCTCTGACCACAGTCTGACACCCCCGCCAGCCTCTCGCTCCAATCGGTCGCTGTCTCGTGGGCGTCTCCGGAGAACTAGTCAGTGCGACCGTTAGAGGTGAGGTCGCTGGACAGTCTTCAATTTCAGCAAAAATGCCTTCTTTAATTTGAATGTTTAGAAACAAGGTTCGTGTGCTAATCGACGGTGTCTCAACAATGGCCTTAGTGGACACAGGTGCAGTCATATTAGTAGTAAGTCTAGCATCAAAATTGCTTCTTGGACGAAAGGTTATGTTGCGTTGGGACCATGCTGATACGTTTCGTGGAGTGAGCGGAGATGTTTTACAACCTGTTAGTATCTGCACAGTGACTAGTTCGGGAGGGCAGAATTTTATTTCTGATTTTGCTGTGCTCTTTCATTCAACACAAGATGTAATTATAGGACTCAATTTCCAGAATCATTGTGGTGCCATTGTCGATTGCCGCACAGGAGAGATTACGGTAGATGCAAATGTTCCACTAGCGTTTATGCAAAACTCACCCTTTATGAAAAGCATCCTTTGCGTGTCCATGGACACAACTGTACCACCCTTGTCTGCCAAATTCAATCCTGTCGTCAGTTTCCCTGCAACAGAGACGACATTCGATGCCACCGTAGAGCAAATTTACCTCACCTGTATAAATAAAAATGCTCTAATACCCTATTGTTTGTTGTCGGTTGTGCAAGGGCATACTGGTCTGTGGGTGATCAACGGCTCCAATAAACTTCTGGTACTGCCAGAGGGTCTACAACTTGCTAAGATTCGTCAACACCAAGTATTTTCCCTTGCCATCCTTGAAGAAAGCAGAGATTCTCCGGATTAGCCCGATTCCAATCCTATGCACGCCAAGGACGCCTCCGTAATGGCAATGATCGACAAGTCTCTAAGCACCAACAAGCGTAATGACCTGGCGAGTATTCTGCGCAAACATTCTAGTCTTTTCGATTTCGCACAGCTACAGGCTCCACTGTCATTCCCTGCTTCTCGTGTAAAGCACCGCATAGATACGGCATATTATAGACCTCTCCGACAAAAGCCATACCCGGTATCGCCTTAGCAACGCGTAGGAATAAATTAACAGGTTGGCGAGATGCTAAAGAGGAATATGATTCAGGAATCATGCAGTCCCTGAGCCACTCCCGTAATATTGTTCAAGAAGAAAGATGGAACCAATTTTGTGTTGACTACAGCCGTCTCAACGCCATCACAAAGAAGTACGTATACCCACTACTACGTATTGATGATGCTATAGACTGTCTATCATCAGCCTTCTACTTTTCGTCTGTTGATTTGAGGTCAGGGTATTGTCAAATTTCAATGCCCGAAAAAGACAAAGAGAAAACGGCATTTGATACACCAGATGGACTTTTTTAAATCCAGTATGATACTATTCGGACTATGCAATGCGCCTGTAACTTCTAAGCGCTTCATAGAAAATGTTCTGCGTAGTTTGAAGTAGGAAGTATGCATGTGTTATCTGAACAATGTTGTGATTTTTTGGCGCACTTTCTGTCAGCACAACACACGCCTCGACTTCATGCTGAACTGCCTAAGCAAAGCACGCTTGGTGCTCAACTCAAAGAAATGTCGTTTCGGAGAGCGCCAAAAACTCGTCCTTGGACATTTGGTGAACAAAGAAGGCTGCATACTGCAAAGACGACTGAAGTGGAGGCGTTCAAGCGACCCCACTCAGCGAAAGAACTACGCAGTTTTTTGGGGCTCTGCTCATACTTCCGTCGATTCATTCCTGGATTTGTCAATATCGCGAACCCACTCACGTGCCTGCTTCAGAAAGGCGTGCTATTTGACTGGACCCCAGAGTGTGCGTCCGCTTTTTCTGAGTGAAGTTCCTTTGACATCCCTTCGATTCTCCGGCACTTTGATCCTCTGGCTCCCACTGAACGTCGCACATACACTAGTGGTGACAGTGTAGGCGACGTGTTCAACGCTTGGATACCGAAAACATTGCGTATGCAAGTCGCTCGCTAAGCAAGTCCGAGCGTAACTACACCGTCACAGAGCAAAAATGCCTCGCAGTTGTCTTCGCAGTGCAGCGCTTCCGGTCCTACCTGTATGGACGCCTCTTTATCATGATGACAGATCATCATTCACTCTGCTGGTTGGTCAATCTGCGTGACACATCTGGTCACCTAGCGCGTTGGGCACTCCGTCTGCCCAACGACTTTAAGGTTTCCTATCAAAATGGCCGTCGTCATGCTGATGCAGATTGTCATTCGTGACTACCGCTTCCATCGACGGACTGTGACGCGGGCAAATTCGAAACCAACACCGCGCCATTGGACTTGCCATTTCCTGATACCCATGCCTTTAAGATTGAGCAGCAAAGGGACCGCACTGTACAGGAGCTCCTTCCTACCGAGTCAAGATCATCGGCGACTCGTTTCTGCCTGCGTGACGCGCTTCTGTACAAAAAGAACTATGCCATGACCATCTTATGATATCTTCTCGTGATTCCGAAGAGTCTTCGCGTTTCTTTCTTGCAGGCTATGCATGAAGACCCAACCTCCGGCCATCTAGGCACAGCGAAAACTTTTTGCCAGCTTCAAGAAAGATTTTACTGGCCGAAAATGCGCCGGACGACGGAACAATATGTCTCTAGTTGCAACGAGTGCCGACGCCGCAAGCGCCCTACCAGTGCTCCTCCAGGGTGGCTACGTCCTATTTCATCCCCTAGAACTCCATTCGAGCAAGATGGGATTTACCTTCTAGTGCCGTTTCCTAGGTCTTCTAATGACAATCGCTTGATAGTCGTATGTACCAGTCACATAACGCGGTACTGCGAGACAGCTGCTACACCATCGGCAACTGCAGCTGACGTGTGTTTATTCATGCTGCGTTTTGTGGTTCTGCGACATGGACGTCCTAAAATTGTTATCAGTGAACGTGGGCGACAATTCACTGCAGACGTGGTGGAAGAAACACTTCGTCTATGCGCTTCAAGCTTTTGGCACTGTACGCCATATCATCCCCAAACAAACGGCCTGACGGAACGAACTAAAAAAACTCTCACGATCATGCTTTATATTTATGTCGCAGCAGATCACAAGAACTGGGACAGCATGCTACCCTTCATCGTTTACACATTTAACACCGCACAGCATGACACTACCAGCCACAGTCTGTTCCTTCTTCTGTATGCTCGGCCACCTCGTCATACCCTGAATACCGTCTTCCCGTTTTTGGACCGCCACGATTTTGGTATATCCGAGATCGTCTGCCGGGCAGAAGAAGCCCGACGTCTTGCTGACCTGCGCACCCTCGCTTCTCAAGATCACTCGAAGACACCTTTTGACCATCAACGTCGACAGGTGATGTATAATCGCGGGGACCTCGTGTTGTTGTGGGCGCAAATAGAAAACGTTGGTAGTGTGAAAAATTGCTGGCGCACTTTACGGGACCTTATGTTGTTCTAGACCGTATAAGCGATTTAACATACCGCGTAGCCCGTCTTCATTTAAATGGCTGACGGTCTGCAAAGTCTGAGCTTGTCCATATAGCACGTGTCACGTAAGAGTGAGGGTAGCCCGAAGACAGGAGACCGGGAGGTTAGTAGAAATAGAAGGAGATCCGTCTATTTGGCGGACTTGCGCCCACTAAAGGAAAATAGACACACCGGCTTAGCGGGAGGTGAACAGCGCGTTCGACGGCCGTCAGGTAATAGAAATGTCTCACTAGAACGCAAGGCGCGTTCGACGGCCGTCGGGTAACAGAAATGTCCCACTGGAACGCAAGGCGCGTTCACCATCCGAGATACAGTCGCCGTAGCGTCTGGCGCTATCTTGTTATCAACGAATTGTCAACGTGCGGGCCATGAAATTCGCAGATGAGTCGCAGTGCATCCTGGACCACGATAAGGCCGCGTGCCGGCGGTATCGGCATGGGCAACACTATCCGCAATACGCCTCGCGGCATTGCTCCCCTCCTCAACGTAAGCATCGACCCGATGCTTTGTTTAAAATAAAACCAAAACAAAAGGACAGCCTGTGCGAAAGTAAATGGCAAATATGCACGAATCACTCACACATAAACAAAACAAGAGATGCAAACAGGGAGCCTCCTTTTGCGCGCATGATAGGGCTTCAAACGGGCGACGTGTACCACTTCTTGTCGTGCGCAGTGTCGTTGGGATGAGCTAGCCCCATCAGGGACCACTTCATAGTCCACTTCACCCACTTGACGGATGACTTTGTATGGGCCAAAATAACGGCGCATGAGTTTTTTCTGTTAATCCTCGGCGGCGAACGGGCGTCCAAACACAGACTTTGTCACCTGGCCTGTATGTTAAATCGCGTCTCCGCAGGTTGTAGCGTCTTGCGTCGTTTCGCTGTTGGTCTTTTATGCGCAGACGAGCAAGCTGTCGGGCTTCTTCTGCGCGCTGAAGGTAGGCGGCCACGTCTAGGTTGTTTTCATCGGTGACATTAGGCAGCATGGCGTCTAGGGTAGTAACGGCATCCCTCCCATGGACGAGATTAAACGGTGTCATTTTAGTTGTCTCCTGCACCGCGGTGTTGTAGGCGAAGACCACGTAAGGCAGAATTAAGTCTCAGGTCTTGTGTTCTGTGTCCACGTACATAGCGAGCATATCGGCAATGGTCTTGTTCAAGCGTTCCGTGAGACCATTTGTCTGCGGTTGGTACGCAGTTGTTCTTCGGTGATCTGTATGACTGTAATGTAAGATTACCTGAGTAAGATCAGCCGTAAACGCCGTTCCCCTGTCTGTTATTAGTACCTCAGGTGCACCATGACAGAGGAGAATTGATTCGACAAAAAATTTTGCAACTTCTACGGCTGTGCCGTCCGGGAGGGCCTTAGCTTCAGCGTATCGAGTAAGGTAATCAGTGGCCACTATGATCCACTTGTTACCGGATGTTGACGTGGGGAAAGGTCCAAGCAGGTCCATACCAATCTGTTGGAATGGTCTCGACGGGGGTTCAATTGGCTTGAGAAATCCAGCTGGTTTTGTTGCAGGTCTCTTCCGGCGCTGACATTCGCGGCAACTCCTGACGTACCGCGCAACATCTGAGGAGAGGCGGGGCCAATAGTATCGTTCTTGAATTCTGTGGAGTGTGCGTGTAAAACCGAGGTGGCCTGCAGTGGGTTCGTCATGTAACGCTTGTAAAATTTCTTCTCTGAGGCTGCTTGGGACGACAAGAAGGTAAGCTGCCTTATTCGGTGCGAAGTTTTTTTTTAACTACAACCCCGTTTTGCACATAGAAGGAGGATATCCCACGCTTGAACAGTGCAGGGGGTATGGAGGCCTTTCCTTCGATGTAGTTGATCAACTGTTGTAGGATCGGGTCTGAGCGCTGCTGTAATGCAAAGGTGCTGCTGCTGATAGGCCCAAGAAAGGTATCGTCGTCTTCAAGGCTTGGTGGTGCGCCGACAGGGGCTCTTGAGAGGCAGTCTGCGTCGGAGTGCTTACGACCAGATGTGTAGACTACCTTCACGTCAAACTCCTGAAGTCGTAGGCTCCATCGAGCAAGGTGGCCAGAAGGGTCTTTCAAACTGGCCAACCAGCACAACGCATGATGGTCCGTTACGACCTTGAAGGATCTGCCATATAAGTATGGGCGGAATTTCAAGGTGGCCCATACCATCGCAAGACACTCCTTCTCAGACGTGGAATAGTTCCGCTTTCGACAGTGAGCGGCTTGCATACGCGATGACGCGCTCTTCAGCCCTTATGCTTCTGAACGTGAACGGCACCTAAGCCGATGCTGCTGGCGTCTGTATGTATCTCAGTTTCGGCATTTTCATCAAAGTGACCCAGCCCAGGCGGCGACTATAAAGGTTGCTGAAGTTCTTTGAATGTCTCACGTTGCTCAGCTTTCCATTCGAAAGGGGCGTCCGACTTGGTGAGCTGCGTCAAAGGGGCAGCAATGTGTGAGAAGTTCTTCACGAAGCGTCAGTAATAGGCGCACAGTCCTAAGAATCGGCGCACTGCTCTCTTATCTTGCGGTTGAGGAAACTGTGCGAAAGCGGCTGTCTTCTCGGGATCTGGTCTTACGCCATATTTGCTTATAACATGTCCAAGGAACTGTAGTTCTTCATAGGCAAAATGGCATTTTTCTTGCTTCAGTGTAAGCCCTGATGACTTAATTGCGTCCAGTACCATCCGGAGCCTTTTCAGGTGGTCGCTAAAGTTGGAGGCGAAGCCGACCACATCGTCCAAGTATACGAGACATATTTGCCACTTGATACCTGCCAGTACTGTGTCCATTAGACGCTGGGAGGTTGCTGGAGCGGAACAAAGTCAAAATGGCATCACTTTGAACTCATACAATCCATTCGGCGTGATGAAGGCGGGTCTTTCTCGGTCTCTTTCATCAACCTGAATTTGCCAATACCCTGTCTTCAGATCAATGGACGAGAAGTACCTTGCATCACTAAGACGATCTAGGGTATCGTCGATCCTTGGTAAAGGGTACACGTCCTTCTTGGTTACACTATTGAACCGTCGGTAATTGACGCAAAACCGAAGACTTCCGTCTTTCTTTTTGACAAGGACGACTGGTGCCGCCCATGGGCTTTTCGATGGCTGAATTACATCGTCGTGTAACATTTCCTCAACTTGCTCTCGGATAGCCTGACGTTCACGTGCCGACACACGATAATGGCTTTGATGGAGAGGGCGGATGTCTTCTTGTGTTATGATTCGATGCTTTGCCAGAGAAGTGTTTCGGACCTGTGAAGAAGTGGCGAAACAGTCGTCATAACGTCGAAGGAGGTTCTGGAGCAGTTGCTGCTTGCATTGAGGCAAGGAAGGGTTAATGTCGAATGACAGCTGCGAGTTGTGGGTCTGTGGGGTGATGGTCGCTGGATTCGAGAGGGCGAGGGTGTCACTGACTTTTGCGTTTTCATCGAGAAACGCAATGGTCGTGCCTTTGGCCAGGTGACGGTGTTCTTGGCTGAAATTTGTTAGCAGCACTGGGCCCTGTCCATTCCGGAAGTCCGCAATGCCTCTTGCGATTGCTATATCACGGCCAAGCAAAAGCTGTATGTTACCTTCGACGACGCCATGAGCATTTTCGGCAGTACCAGTGGTTACGGGAATTAGGGTCGTTGATCGGGGTGGGACGCTCACGTCATTCTCGAACACACGGAGGGCTGCGCGATTATGTGGTGCCGAGTATGAGTTTATGGCTTCATCCGAGGAAATTTTGATGGATCTGGGCGCCAGGTCAATAACCGCGTGATGTTGAGTCAAGAAGTCCATGCCGAGAATGACGTCACGGGAGCACTGTGGGAGCACCAAGAAAGTGGCAAGGTATGTGTGACCTTCGAATGTCACCCTTGCAGTACATCGCCCCGATGGGGTGAGGAGGTGGCCTCCCGCTGTGCGGATCTGCGGGCCGTCCCAAGCCGTCTTAACCTTCTTCAGTTGTGCTGTCAATGGCCAGCTGATGACCGAGTAGTCAGCTCCTGTGCCAATCAAGGCAGTTACCGGGTAGCCGTCGATAGATACTTCAAAATCGGTGGCACGTGGGCTGGAGTTGCGCGTTGGTTTTGGGTTCGGGTCATGACTTCGTCTTGTTGCTTCGTTTTGCTTCGTCTCGCGGCTTGGGTTGTTGTGCGTTGTCTTCGTCGTAGATGATGTGCTGTCGTCATATATGGTCGTCGGTGGAGGGTCTTCAGCTTTTCCTCTTGAAGCAACCTCACCTCCAAAGGTTGCTGGTTTTAGTTTCCCCTACGGGGGCTTGGGGACCTTCTTCGTTCGTTGTTGCTGCGGTTCGGTGACGTGAAGCGTGGGGATGGTGGTGATGGAGAACGGCTGGACAAGTACTCTGTATGGCGCAAGTATTCTTCGATTGCCGGAGGTCGTTGTCCAGGGCGTGGCCGTGGTGCCTGAGGTGAGAAGCCATGCAGTCCCATCCGCCTGTAAAGGCAGTGTCGAAGAATGTGGCCAGCCTCACCGCAGTGAAAGCATAGGGGACGGTCGTCGGGAGTTATCCAGGTGTCGCATTTTCTTTGGCTCGGGCGTCTCTCGTATGTAGGGTGGGCAGGTAAGGGCGGACGGCTACTTGGGGCTGCAGCGTACCGTCGAGGACTGGGCTCGTTTCGTCGGGGTGGCCTAGTGTTCACTGCAGCGGCGTAAGTCATTGCTTCGGCCTCTGTTCGAGTCGTCGCTGATGAAGAGCCAAGCGCCTGCTGGACTTCATCACGCACTATGTCCAAGAGAGATGCTCCTTGGGGGGGCTGGGGGGTAGGAGGTAGCAATCGGTGTAGTTCTTCCTTAACCACTTCTCGAATAGCTTCCCGCAGATTGTTGGTGGTTAGCACACCTCGAATCGGTTCCGAGTAGAGCGAGCTGAGCTGAAACGGGCGGTTGTATTGCCGAGTCCGTCGTCCAGAGTCCTTTCTATGGTGTGCGCTTCTTCAGTAAATTCGGCGACTGTTTTAGGAGGGTTCCTTATGATACCGGCGAAAAGCGACTCCTTCACCCCTCACATTAGGTATCCGACCTTTTTGTCTTCGGTCATGTCTTGGTCCGCTCGCCTAAAAAGACGTTTCATTTCTTCGGCGTACACGTTTAGGGTCTCATTGGGCTGTTGGGTCATCGATTCTAGCAGCAGCTGGGCCCTTTCTTTTCGCATGATGCTGGTGAAGGTCCTGAGCAACCCATTTTTCAGAAATTCCCAGGTGGTCAGTGTGGTCTCATGGTTTTCATACCACGTTTTGGCGGGGCCGTCCAGGGAAAAGTAAACGTATCGCAGCTTCATTTTTTCATCCCACCTGTTTATGGTAGCCACGCGCTCGAATTGGTCGAGCCAATCTTCTGGGTCTTCAGCGGCATAACCATGGAAAGTTGGGGGCACCCGCGGCTGCTGCAGCATGACAGGGGTAGGTGATTGCGGGGTGCTCATGGTGGCTGTGAAAGCGTCCTTTCGTGGTCGCGTGGAGTCCGGTAGCGGTCCCAGCTCAGGTGGCATGTTTTGGAGGCGGCGACTGCATCGAGTATCTGTGTCTTCAGCGTCCTCGTTCTCTGCAGTGGCTGTTTTAAGGTCGTTTTTGTGCACACCCCGCACCTCCACCAGATGTCACGTAAGAGTGAGGGTAGCCCGAAGACAGGAAACCGGAAGGTTAGTAGAAATAGAAGGAGATCCGTTTATTTGGCGGACTTGCGCCCACTAAAGGAAAGCAGACAAACCGGCTTAGCGGGAGGCGAACAGCGCGTATCGACGGCCGTCGGGTAACAGAAATGTTCCACTGGAACGCAAGGCGCGTTCGACGGCCGTCGGGTAACAGAAATGTCCCACTGGAACGCAAGGCGCGTTCACCATCCGAGATACAGTCGCCATAGCGTCTGGCGCTATTTCGTTATCAACGAATGGTCGACGTGCGGGCCATGATCTTCGCAGATGAGTCGCGGTGCATCCTGGACCACGATGGGGCCGCGTGCCGGCGGTATCGGCATGCGCAACACTATCCGCAATACGCCTCGCGGCACACGTTTGAAGCGCTATATTCCCAGAAAAAACTCTTTAACTCGCCCGGTGGGCTTCGTCTGCGCGGAGGGTACTGTTAGTGCATACGTGATTTGGGTAAAAGCTTCTGGTTAGCCGGGAACAGGCAGATTAGAGAAGAGGACATTCGGCTAGCGAGATAGGCCTCCGGTGCACGACACCTTTAAGTCTACCGGTACGCCACTGCGGAATAAACTCATTTCTAAACGTAACAATATGTTAAAGATAAAACACGTGGCTTTTCATTGTACAGCCTCAATAGTAGCTATGTAAAATACATTAAACAAGTCGGAGGACTAGCCTCTGTCAGAGGAAACTATACTACGCCATCGTCCATACTTCGCAGAATGCCGTGCAAGCACTACTGGACTTCATGTCTGACTAAACAACTCGGAGTAGATCGATTTTGTATGTGCGTTTGAGTGTGTCTATCTTTAGCTTTTGATTTTTAGCTCTCTCTATTTTACCCACTACGCCCTAAATGCATGAAAGGGTAGCGTACCGGATGGTAGCATCTGGTTAACATACCTGCCTTCCTTTTTTTGTCTTTTGTTTCTTCGCATAATGTAGTGTAGGGCGTGTAGGAAAGACCCACTTTAAAGCATTATCTTTCGCATTGCTTCCCTTGTGACATGTTCTACATGTGTCGACCGTCCAAAATTTGACGATATCAGCCCAGCCAAGTATCTATGCTTAGTAAAGATGTTGATTGATTGATTGATTGATTGATTGATATGTGGGGTTTAACCTCTCAAATTCACCACATTAGTAACGCTGTATAGTATCATGGTATCACATTCCAAGTTTAAAGTAACTTAGCAGTTTTTTTTTCAGGCTATAGTATTGCAACTGCTGATTTTTTTCGAAACTGGTAAACATTTCCCGGTCTTTATACCATTGTGCAACCAAACAAAAAAGTTTTATTAACAATTTGATGTTGCTGTCTTTGTTTTTCTTTATACAGGACGGAGCTATCTGCAGATAATCTAATCTTAAATTGAACCTGACAAGTTATGTCATTTATAAGCACAGGAAAGAGAATAAGTGCAAAAAAATTGCCCGCAGCTTCCCTCGGGGGAACACTGAGGAGGATGCGGAAGCGGTTCCGCCAACAGTTTGGCCGGCGCTGGTCGAAGGGACGTCGATCATTCTGTTTGTGGTTTCGTTGGCATTCATTTCACGGCGACTTCGGACGTCGACGCGCCGTACAAACCAACGGACGAGCGGCAACTGAGCGAGCGAGCGCCGACCTTGAGTATATATACAGCGCGACGGCGCATGCGCTGTCAGCTGTCGAATGTTCTCGAAGGAGAAGCGCGCGCGCGGCACAGATGGCGACGGCGCGACGGCGCATGCGCTGTCAGCTGTCGAATTTTCTCGAAGGAGAAGCGCGCGCGGCACAGATGGTGGGCGACGGCGCGACGGCGCATGCGCGCGCGTCAGCTGTCGAATGTTTGAGAAGCGGTGCGGACGGCGCGGACGGCGCACTACAAGGCGCGAGTATAAGATGCTTCCGCATCTAAAACAAAACCTTGAGGTATTCTAGATAGGATCGGCATACTTTGAGAAGTACTTGCTCCTAGCTGAACGAACTGGCAACGGTCTGTTGAATAGCGCATGTTGCAATACTAAAATCGATGCGTTCTTCCAGGCACTGAAGCAGTGCGTTATGTGGAAGTGAATAATACAAATTTTTCACGTCTATTGAGAAAGTATTTATTCCTTTGTCATTGGCCCCTAGAAACTTGATAACCGCCTCAAGGCCTTTTACCAGTTAAGGATCATCAATAGCTGAATGGTTAAGCTGTTGTATTACCCGCAGTAGGCAGTCAACCTTGTGCGTCTTAGCGGTAAAAAAGATGTCAAGACTTCACTTCTTTGAATTGTCAATTATTTTTGCAACTTTATCTAGGCTAAGAGAGTTGCAAAGCCTTTTCGCTTTCAATTTATATATTTTTCTAGGGAAGAGTCGCTAGGTTTAGAAACAAAGTTTGTAGCCATGGTGGCTTCTTCCTTGAACAAAATGGAAGGCAAAATAGCAAAGCCACCTTCTTTGTCCGATGATGAAAGAGCTAAAGACTGGGCTTTTAAGAAATACACTACACTCCTAGAGGACACACAACTTCTACGTGGTTTATAACTTACTAAAACGTCCACACCACTAGAAACACACCTGTTCATCTCGCTGTCTAGGTTGCGTCGAGCAACTTGTCGTGCGAAGTACACCAACTCTTGTGGCAGTTTCAGGAATTTCCATTGCAAACTTTCGTCAAAGTCCCAAAATATCATGCACTTTCTCAGGGCAGTTCACCACTAGTAACGGCGTGTACGCGGTTCTTCGGCAACACTGAATTATTTCAAGGGACAGCTCTTAGGCTCAGGAGTGTGTGTTGCGACATAAATGCCGTCGTCCAGTCAACTAAGGCAGACACTTAACGCCATTTTTTCTTAGCAGTAGAGGGCCTTCCAGAGCGTTGTAGCTGATTATAGAGGCTCTCGCGGCAAAGGCAAGCCTGGCGCAACCATTCTGAACGCAACGTCTTGCAAAAGCGAGCGCTGTGTCCAACCAAAGAAGTGAAGCCAGCACAAAGGAATGCCGCTTTAGCAGGTAAGACCTTGACATGGATGCAGTAGGCAAAGGACCTAGCTTTGCAAACAGCCAGGGCAACAGAACTTATCAAAACACTGGGAGCTACAAAAGAAAAAGAAAAAGAGCCCGTTGTACTGGAATTTAAGCTATAAAGCGAGAAAACTTAAGCAAGTTGGTAGGACATAACTTAATGTAGGAGCAATGCAACTTAGGAGTAGTTACTGCGCAACTACAAAAGTAAAAAAACAAAGACATTCCTACATTCAGCACTGAAATATTTCTAACGTGCACCAACAATGAACAGTACACAGGCATGATACCACTTTCGAATTGCCACCACCACAACCGGGATGGAGACCATGATTTAAAATTCAGCAAGCCGAGCACGATCACTACCGCTCCACCATGGTGGATGAGATCGGTATTGGAGAAAAGATCTGATGGGTGCAGTAGAGCGTCAATAAGCTACAGATGCCATGATAAATTATGGTATTCTTCAATGACGAAGCATAACTTCTATTCCTATTGTTGTTCAGCAACATGGGCATGACTCATAGGAAGCACAGCTTTTGTCATGACATTCAGTGTATGGAAGCCCAGGGGGAAGCTGCAAGTAGCTATAGGGTGGCTGCCAGTGCGCTTGTTCTCATTTTAGTTATGACCTCTTCGTTTCACCTTTATTTCTTCCGATGTACAAAATATCTGCAATATTTGCATACTGTATATAGATCGAAGCCCATCATGTACCCCTCCACCTGTGAATGCCCACACGCACCGAGACACCTACGACCTTTCCTACACTTTTACATTCGCTCTGTGAGACAACGTTTGTCAGTTTAGAGCTAAAGTGACAGCGTCGGCTCACTGAGTGGTCACGCGGAAAAGTTCGCGCGAGTGATTCTTTAATTCAATCTCAGGCAGAAGGTCACTCTGCAAAGAGATTGTCGCGGTTCGGTTCAAATCGCAAAAGACAATGCAACACGCTGACTTAAAAAAAAGAAGAAAAAAAATTCGGCAGATCCCGCGTACCTGGGCAGTGACGTTATGCGAAGCATAAGGAGGGAAGGTGACCGTGTTTCAGTTTTTTCATTCAGCGACACGTCAAGAAATAATGCTAAAATATGTAAAAATGTTGCACGCACAGACAAATGATGAATAGATGCACATGTGTATGTAACCAGTTGTTGGCACTTGCGCAACGATGCCAACAGGAACATGTGTATCCGCAACACCAGAAGCTGATATGAAGCGCTGATGCTCTGGAGGATGCTGGCCCTGGACACTGCTACACAAATCAACTCCAGCGCATGACAACTAACCACAATTGACGTTAACCCTACGTGATGGCTGTATAAAAGAAGTAAATATGTAATGTTTATAAAATCGGGTAGGTAGCACTGCAACCACTACTGGCGTTTCACGAAAATTAGAGTCTGCTTCAATAGTAGTTCTGAGACCTGCCGTAGCTCTGTGGTAAAATGTTTCATTGTCACGCCGAACGTTTGGGTTCAATTCGAGCTGGAACCTTGACATTTATTCTTTGCATTGGTTGGGTCGACACTACCGATGTCGTGTATTTCTTAGCGCTCGTGCGTTCAAATTGCCTATGTGTGTTCTCGTCGTTCCTGGGTAGATATCAGGTGGCTTGATCTCTGCCACAATACCCGCACACCTGCGGGACATACCCCTAGGAGTATGTGCCACTGTCTGGCGGGAAGTGTTTGACGACCTACGTGACAGGATTATGACAATATTGATGTCTTGACCAGCACGTCATATTTTTGAAACCGTCCCACCCGCCCATGCTAATTTTAGTTTACGCCAAGTAAAAGATGTGAGCACGAGAGCACCCAAATGTAAGTGGCTAGGGAGATAAATAGATAGATAGATAGATAGATAGATAGCATTTAAAAAGAAAACAGGACTGCAATGCAAGCACTTACTCGCAATCTGCAAACTTGGGTATGTTTTTTCTAACAGTGTGTATTCAAGTTCATTGCGGTTGCATTTAATTTATTTACATACGACACGGTCTTGATAATCAGTGCCATGCCGAATTTGTTTACAGTCTTCAAGAACTTGAAGTTCATTTGTTCAACTTTCACTTTCACTAAAAAACAGAAAATGAATTCATTGCATCAAAGTGATACACTGAAAGCGAGAAAGCTTTGGCCTTGTCTTGTAGCTAATCAGTCGGTATTTGACAACGACGTGTAGTCGTGACACGACTAACCATTTAAAAATGTTATGGCTATGCTCGGCTGAAAATGCATTCTAGAAGATGCCTGTTGGAAGAACTGCAACATCAAGAAAATAGGTTGTGATATATTGATTAATTGATATTTGGAGTTTAACGTCCCAGAACCAGCAGATTATGAGAGACTCTGTAGTGGAGGGCTCGCGAAATTTTGACCGCCTGAGTCTCTTTAACGTGCACCAAAATCTGCGCATACGTGCCCACAGCATTTTCGCTTCCATCGAAAATGCAGCCAACAAAGCCGGGATTTGATGCCGCGACCTGCGGTTCAGCAGCCGAGAACCTTAGCCACTAGACCATCGCGGTGCCGCGTTTCATGTATAAAGAAACTTAGACATAGTACAAGGTAATATTGGTATATATCTGCGGAGATAGCTAAGCCAGTTTTGTGATGGTTTCAAAAAATTTGCCTGAAGTTCAATATCTTGACTGCTCAGACCACTGCACAAGTTATGCTGTGCCATACACACAAGTGTTGAGCAGCAACCCGATAGTATGTGTATGTCAGAAGAGGATGAACACGCTACGCCTATGCTGTATGTACCAACCAGTTGCGCTTAGTTATCAGACTGCTTGATTTCACCGCTTTCTCAGGCATTTAGAGTTGGTGTGGAAACAGTTTTTCATATTCGCGCATGCGCGGAGATTGTACTGCCAACGGTAGGATGCGCATGAACTGTATGCCCAAAAATTTTGGGCTCTTGAGCTTCGGCTTTAAGAGTTGAATGCAATAGCAATGCCCTGTCTCTAGTCCGTACGTAAACACTTAGTGCGTCTTTTTTATTGTATGATGTTACTTCAGCAGTTTAAATTGTGGATAAGCTACTGCAGTGTAATTTTCAATGTTCCAATTGTCTTGTCAGTGAAGATTTTTCACAAGGCTGCATTGAGTGTAATGGGTAGCAAACTACAGGAATCATGCGTGTGAAATATTTTCAAACTACCTCTGAACCCAATATATAGCCTTTAGGGGATAGTCCAAGTAATATGTGTGCCCTTTGTAGTGGATGGTCAGTTTTAAATTATCAAGTCATTATGATAATCACATGTTTAGCACTTGTGGTAATCACATGCACAACTTAAGGTATTTGTGACAAGGAGACAAAGATTTCACTTGACACTAATTATCTCCCCTGCTTCCGTCATTTAACGGATATAATAAATGATTTGCATACCAGTACGTAGCTCAGGTTTGCTGAAAAAACATTGTTTTGCTGCAGATGCTATAGAACGATGCTTAGTTGTCAACCTCCTTGGTTTCGTCACTTTCCCTGGCATATAGTCTGGCCGTTTGTCGTCTAAGTTCTCATTCATACGTGCGCCTAGTATGCGGGGCTATCTGCGTGAAGGTGCCTCAGTGTTCTGACTAGTTCATGTAAGAGTAAAAACAACTGTATTGCACACGTTGGCATTTGCTCATAAAGCGTGAGCTATACGAAAGTTAGGACTTGCAGGAGTTCTGGTCAGTCAGAAGCCTGTGAATGCACTTTTTGCAGAAATGCCATGATGGCTTTTGAGCTAACCCAGATCGTAGAACTGAAAAGGCGATGCATTCAACGTCACTGGAAACACTTAATTTCTTTTGCAGAAACCATATATATATGCAAGGTCTGCAATCATTTTTTACAAAGCGCGATTGATCTTGTTGGAGCTGACTTCTGAAGTTTTATTAATGGAATCGTTTAGTCTAGTGAGCGTTCTACAACTTTTGTTAGCCATCAGATGCTGCCAGGCTCGTGAGCGTGAGTGCCGCTCTTTTTTATTTTTTTATAAACGCATACAGCACAGAGTGCACTAGGAAACAAAGAGGCTTCTGTGGTTAGCTAAAACTAGAATCGATACAAAGATGATGTCTGAAAATTTCATTAGACTTCAAAGGATAATCTGCTGCAGTAACTGCAACATAATAAATATCAACATATTAAATTCAGTTGAATGATTTTTAATCAATCAACTGAAATCATTACCGATTTTTAGGAGGACACCTTTATTTTGCTTAGAAGGTGTGTCATCTCTATACGCAAACATTTGTTATGTACAACCAACATCATAATTAGCTGGAAAGTTCTTTATTTTTCGAACTATTTTTCAGTGTCATAGAGCAGACGAAATTCGTTTCGTTAACGATTTTCTTGTTGAAACGAAAGATACGATAGCATTGTTTGGAATTTCGCTTATACAAAAGTAATTGCACCTTGTATATTAGGCATTTTAAAGACGATAGTCTTTCTTGGGGACCTTCGACGCAAAAATTTTTGTTTGTCTGTCTGTCTGTACAATTGTCTGTTTGTCCACTCTTAACGGCATCGGGTATTGGAAATGGTAGACCTCATCTGCAACGCCCACCATTGTTCCTCAAGGCTGAGCGTTCATGCTTGTGTGATTGTTAATTAAAAACAAATATTGCGCATGTCTGCGCCACCTTAACAGCGCATACATATTCTGCATGTGCGCCGTTTACTAGAAAAGGCATACATAAGTAATTCATGGACCGGAATGCTAATCACGCTGCGCTGACCATGCAACGCTTGCACGGAAATGCGAGTGTTTCCAACGCTTGGCTAAGACGAGACGGTAGTGGCACCTACCCGTCGCCTTGCGTTCTACACTTTATCACCTCTGAGATGGGCGCGCACACCTGTCTCAGAGCACGCGATTTGTTTTCTAAGAGAACTGCCAGATGGCGCTCATGTCTCACGTGTGACGTGACTTGATGCACTCGTTCGCCTCCACTGCACGTTCGACGCACTCTAACGCAGCGCCTCCAGAATACCATTCACCGATTTTCTTGCGCATAACATCAAATAAATGTCTTGTTCACTCTCTCCACATGCAAGACTGTCGTCGTTCGACGACATTTGCAGAATGAATGCAGATATGGGCCCAATTTTTGGTACTGAGGATAGAAAATGGTGTGCGTTATGAGAGCATCACGCTCCGATTTCACGTCTTGAAAACGTGAAATAACGGTACTCAGTGTTGGACAGTGTTGTCAGCCTGTTAAATGCCCTCATGTAATAATTACCAAGCTACGGCGCTCAAGAGACTAGGACAGAGGAAAGATCAGTGCCATGCCATGGGTTGGAGAACAGAAAGGGAGACAGAATGATGGCGAGATCTAAGGTGTACTTGTAAACTGCGGTGCATCTGCCTCGTTAACTTAGTGTGCAGCATATCTCCCAGCCACTAATCGTCGCGGTGAAGGAGTAAGGCGTTCGTTAGATTTGATTCCCGGCAGGGAAACTCCTGTTGCGATAGGAAATATAGGGACATCCTCAGCTGGTTTTGGCCAACGCCCTCATGTTCTGTTCACACACACACACACACACACACACACACACACACACACACACACACACACACATATATATATATATATATATATAAATATATATATATATATATATAATATATATATATATATATATATATATATATAAATATATATATATAAGGGAAAGAAGTGTATACCTAAGGGCTCGTTTTTCCGTGTTTTAACACAATATTAATGAGATATAACAGACAGTAATGCCAAGGAATGTACAGGGGAAGTTATTAAAACCAATGGAATGTAAATAAGAAGAAAGAAAAGTGGATGGAAAAATTACCAACTGTGAGCAGGAATCGAACCTACGACCTTCGAATTACGCGTCGAACGCGTAATTCGAAGGTCGTAGGTTCGATTCCTGCTCACAGTTGGTAATTTTTTCATCCACTTTTCTTTCTTCTTATTTACATTCCATTGGTTTTAATAACTTCCCCTGTACATTCCTTGGCATTACTGTCTGTTATATATTATATATATATATATATATATATATATATATATATATATATATGTGTGTGTGTGTGTGTGTGTGTGTGTGTGTGTGTAGTAAAATATGGGACGCCCCGTTGTGGTGGTCTAGTGGCTAAGGTACTGGGCTGCTGGCCCGCAGTCGTGTGGGATCGAATCCCGGCTGCGGCGCATGCATTTGCGTTGGAGGCGGCAATTTCGTAGCCCCATATGCTCAGATTTGGGTTCACGCTAAGGAACCCCAGGTGGTTAAAATTTCTGGAGCCCTTCATTACGGCATCTCTCATAATCATATGGTGCTTTTAGGACGTTAAACTCCACATATCAATCAAATCATTCAAAACAAAAGACGAACGTCCGAAAACTTGCAACGTATCAGCAGGGGTCCGGCTCTCGTTAGGGACAAAGGGCGGAACCAGGCTGCCTCTGGAATAAAGTGTGTTCGCAGGTTCGTCCATTATTTTGATTATTGACATCGGAAAACACTGAATCCACTGAAACTTTCTCGATTAAATTATATATATATATATATATATATATATATATATATATATATATATATATATATATATATATATGTATGTATATATATTTATCCTAGAATTCTCATTTATTCCTTTGGTGTTAAATCCACTGATTTAACACCCTAGATAGAGGAATAAATGAGAAACCTGGTACACTTGCAGCGATTGAAACAATATAAAACAATAACGGCAATAATGAAAATAGAAAATAGTAACTGAGTTAATGGCACTGCAGCTGCGAAGGGCACTGCACAACAAAAAAGAATGCCAAGTGTGACTACTCTTCCTAAGTGCAGCTGTCGTCCGTTTTGTTTTTACTTTAGTACCCAATCAATTGTACCAAGAATGGCATGCCCAACAGCAAACCTGTACACAGTCGGGAGACCCCTACTGCACGCGTAATCCAGACGCGAGCAAGGAATTCACATCGCGCCCCCTTACCAGCCTCTGCGGCAATACGCGGCACCCCTCTTCCAAGGACGAAACATCGACGGGCACTGAGTAGTTATACGCTTAAACTTTTTAAAAAAAGCTCTTTTTGCCCCACACCAAACCGCCCGAGCCAGGAGGCGCCGTCTGGGCAGGAAGAATGCTTTTGTGAAAGGAAGCATAGACAGACCGCAGAGATCAGAAAGGTGAAAAGGAGAAAAGGGAGAGGTGGAGGGGGATGTGGAAGGAAGAGAGGAAGGGGGGTGCTCGGGGGGACTCCACCTTATACTCTTTTTATTTTTTTACCTTCTTTCTTTCCCCTGTTTTTTTCTTTTTTTCTTTTTTCTGTCGTTTTTTTTCTCTTTCCCTCTCCCCCTTCTGATTTGAGATTGTATAAAGCTGAACACCAACAAACTGTGCCTTCAATCCTGATGAAGGCCAGACTCTAGGCCGAAACGTCGAAACAAACCACGTTGTGACCGCTCACGGGAGATCTACTTGACTATATATATATATATAACTGGGACGCACAAATTACGCACGAAACATACTCATTTTACAGATGCACGCGAATAAGTGTCTCAGTTGTTACTTCGTTGTGCCCGAAAAGCGCGCCCTTTTCGCAAACTGAGACTGCAATGATTGCAGTGACATTTGTGCACCCAGTAACTACAACAGAATCGTTCCACGTGAAGCCCAAGGCCAGCCAGGATGTGCGATCCTTTCCTTCTCTCACCGCGAGATGAGAGCGCGTGAGGGAGCGTCGCGTCCCTCCTCTAAGCGAGGCAAAGTACGCGTGGGAGATTCAAGCACGCGCCACCATGCGATGTGGCGACGCGTGCTCATTGCGTCATCTTGCTGGTAATGCTAAAAACACGGCAATCCTCCCCGAGATACCCGTCAGCAGCGGCAAGTGGTAGTAATAAATAGCTTGCCGTTTGAACAGTGAAGGACGTGCTCCTTGGTGGCTGAGTCGTTAAGCCTCGCACTAACAATTTAGAGAATTCAAGTTTGACTCCGCGTGCGGGAGTATTTTTTCTGGGTTTTCTCTCTTTCCGACATTTTCATACATATAAATACGCATACATATACGGTGAGTGACGACGACGCTGGCGTCGTCGACATTGAAGTCGGCGGCAAAATCCAGCCGAGAGTGTCCTTATAATTGCTATCGCCATACAATAACTTCGAAAAAGATCATCTCAGGTACACGGAGCAAAATATACGTCCGCCTTGAGCTTTCGCAGGAAATATTGCACTCAATTTACAGATACACGAAGGTCACTTCGCTCCCTTTCGAGGCGCCATTTGCGAAAGCAATGCTCTGTTCAAACAGAGTGAATAAACTGTAACACATGTGTAACACATGTCCTTTGTAACCTGCACGTACGTTTCGTGCGTCATTTGTGTTTGAGCAGTGCCATATTGGCTGAGTTCTGAAAATTATCTCGATGAAAACAATCTGTGCTCATCCTGGGTGCTTTTTGTCCTGCTTCCTTTTTGCTTGAGCAGCACAGTGATTGTGTTTGCTTGAGCAGCAGCAGTGATTGTTCACATTTGCTTAGGGTTCCTCACGTCACCTCCCAATTAGTTGCTCTTTCATTCATTCGTTAGTTTATGGCAAAATATGAACTTCTTCCTTGATTGATTGATATGTGGGTTTAACGTCCTAAAACCACCATATGATTATGAGACACGCCGTAGTGGAGGACTCCGGAAATTTCGACCACCTGGGGTTCTTTAACGTGCACTCAAATCTGAGCACACGGGCCTACAACATTTCCGCCTCCATCGGAAATGCAGCTGCCGCAGCCGGGATTTTAACCCGCGACCTGCATGTCAGCCGCCGAGTACCTTAGCCACTAGACCACTGCGGCGGGGCAAAAAAACTTCTTTATTCTTACGTATTTTCTTATGTGGCAGCGTCATTCAATGAACACCATATAACTGGCGGAAATACGTCATCACAGTCTTGGAGCCTGGCATAAAACAGGTTTTGTATAAAAAAACCACAATGTGGCGCAGAACATCGGTTTTGTTAAAAACATGGTGTTCTCTACGCTTCGTCTTTTACTCTGACACATTCCTGCATTCAGGAGGCGGAATGAAAAAAAAGCAAAAGTGTCATTTACCCGAATCTAATGGAGGGTTGGGGAGACCAATAAAACACGTTATAGCGGACGAGTGAAGAGCTCATCGACATTTATTACCAGCGTCGCTATGAATGAAGCTGCTGCAATGGCCCACCGACAGCAACATACGTCACTAATTCGACGCACGTTTCGAGGCAATGCCAAAATTGTGGAGAGAGAGGCCATGGCCGTAATGTGATGGCATTACATGTATTGTGACGCCATCAGAATAATATGACATTCGATCACTCGTGTTGACGGTGCCAACGGGAGATGCCCGTGCGACACACTGGTCAGCTTTAGCCCTTGATGAGTCATCTGACCAGGTATTACTTAGTCTTCCGCCTTAAAATTATCGCGACTAGAGTTTTCTTCTGCATTACACATGTCGGGTGATCCAGTAGGGCGAAAACGATTATACGCCTAAAAGAACGTATTACTGCACCACGGTGCTTGCGCCATCCTGTAAATGCTCCTTATTGGCGTCCTTGTGACAACCCACTAGCTTGTCCACGCATGAGAGCAGTCACATCCATAACTTACACTAGTGTGAACAAGAGACGAATGACAGCGCACTGCTTAAGCAACTGTAATGTTGGGTAGCCAAATCAATGGTATCAAGTTTTTCGAAATTATTTAACCATCTTAATACGGGGCAGTTGTTTTGCTCATGTTAGGTGCTCCTGTTTAAAAAGTAAAAACAAAATGGTAACGGAAAAGACTGATGCACCTCGGGTGCTCAATATTTTCTGTTTTAGTTTTCTGGACTCCTTATTATAAGTATTAGAGATGAGTGAAGCATAAAAATGATCTAGGGCTACTGAGGACATACACAAAGAACTGGTGCCGTCACTTGTAATATTTAAGTCATGAATCTTTGTTTTAATCACCCACAGTGCCAAAATATCGAGCTATTGCATATCCCCAAGTCTTCGAAGGACGGGATGAAAACACAAAAATGCTGAAAATAAATGAGGATATAACATTAAACCTAGAGCCAAGCTCCATACTGCACGAAAACTTCTTCGTTCGCACATTTGAGAATGGAGTGCCAAATTACCAATACGTAAGTAAATATATACGGCTACCTTTTTATTGCATGAACATATAGTCAATGATATAGTTTTACCACAATTAGAAGTTTAGTATAAACATCCAAGTGTCGATGAAATAGTGTATGAATATATAGGTTGATGCACAGAACAATGGTCTTCTTTAAAAACATTCACATTACCGTTGGCATACCTTAGTGAAGTATGAAATGCACAGTTCGTTAATTTCAAGAATCATTAGTTTGCATTATTTTTTCCATGTCTAAACCTTTACATCTTGGCGCATTGCTTAAAAAAATTCAAGCTGGTGATGTTATCCTACTGGGTCTGTTCCTAAGAAAACAAGCCAAAACAAATTAGGCGCACGGAACTACGCATGCGTTTTCCTAATACGCATGCTTTTAAAATACGCACAAAACAACGTGGGACACGATAATACATTCTTCCTAACTGCAAGCCAAAAGTTTTGTAGAAGAAATGGCAGTCCTAACTCTTTCGCACCGACTGTTGGGTCTCTCAAGACTGGTTCAGTCATAGCGGTGACAGATAATCAACTGGCCTACATCCTTTGTAGACGTCACGGACCATGAAGTAATGCTGGTAATTCCTATCTTCATTGATTGGAAAAAGGACACGGTCTGCGAAAACGTCACACTGTAAATAATATGTCTTTCAATCATAAACTTATAGGCATTATAAAAAAAATCTAGTCAATTTTTTCCGGGTCGTCGCGAGTGAGGATGTCGCCTTGTGCCTGGAACTGTGACTCGTCTTGCCCACGGTGACCGAAACGATGAAGAACGGGCAGGCAATGTGGGCACCGTCAAGGGCACGACATCACTGCGCTAGACGTACGTCGGATCGTAGTCAAGGCCATGCCACCCGTCAAGTCCTTGATTGTAAGTTGCCACCACAGATTAGGCTTGCAAAGGGGTGGCAGCAAAGAAGATCTCATAGAGCGATGCCATATTTGTGTGAAAACGTGTCGACAGCGTTGTTTGCAGCACGCAAAATATTCACATGAATTTAACTGTCTCTGCGCAATAACGGTCGACATGTTGATAGACGGCCAGAACTTCGTGGTTTTATAGAGGACACGCACACGCTATTCCCAAACATAGTTTTTCGGGGCTCATTTTGTTTTATGGTAATATTAGTGAAACTCACCGCGTTTATCACTACTTCATCTACACTCATGCGACACAACTGTTGGGTAGGGCAGATGTAAAAATGACTTTTGCCTTCTTCAATCACTTTCTTTTTAAGCATTTTAGGAATGTCAGTTTCAAATAGTGCGTTACAGCAGCATCCTAGACATCACACTCTAGAAAGGCGCCGCAACATGAATAAAGTATGAGCTAGAAAAAAGAAATAGCGAAATACTCTTACCGCGCACTATAGGAGAGCTCTTAACAGCTGTCCCTAGGCACAACCAGTAAATCTTGAAAAAATGCCAGGACGAAAGAAATGGAGGGCAGTGGACAGCTACTCGTGATGTTGCGTAATTTCTGTATTGGTTATTGAAATCTTGCACTAGATACTAGCAGCATATGTACTTGTAGTGCTCACTGTATTACCTTATGAAGTCAACTTGCAGATATAACTGACTTGAATAATCTACGCCATTACTTTTTCAAATATATATTGTTTGGTCAATAAATATGTTTCATTTGCAGTTCAACGTAAAGGATTTGCAGAGGAACGTGTACCGCGACAGAAAACACTTTGCTGCAGTGATGCTTTACGAAGAAGACGGAGCACTCAATGTGGTATGAATGAACTGTGTCTTTTTTACTTTCTTTAAAATTGTAGAGAAAAAGCGTTCAAATCACCAAGAGCTGAAGCTTGAGTAATATGACAAATGGTAGACGTTATTGAATCATTAAAGTTTTGCAACACACAGTTCAGGCAGTCTGCAAGTAGCTGTTTACTTGGGGCTATTGTAGTAAGAAAAATCTGCTGGCAGCTTTTCTCGCAGAAGATAAAAAAATGAGGTAGAAGTAGGGCATTGAATTCGAAGCACGCACCCACGCTGGGTGATTGGCGAAGAACCGGTTGGGTAGTTCTATCAAGATATTTTATTTTCTTAGTTAATGTCTGTTAAAATGATGAGAATTAATCTCCGTGAAGTCCTCGAGTGGGGTGCCACATCATCATATCATGCTCTCAGAGGGCGCAAGGCACCATGTATTTTTATAGACGATAGTCTATCTTGGCGACCTTCAACGAAAATATTTTGATCTGTCTGTCTGTCTGTCTGTCTGTCTGTCTGTATGTATGTATGTATGTATGTATGCATGTACATTTGTCTGTTTGTCCGCCTTAACGATAACTCAAACGGCTCAACCAACCCCATCCACGGCACCCACCATTATTGTTCAATGTTTAACGTTCATAGTTGCGCGATTGTCAATTGAAAAGCAAATATTGCGCATATCTGAGGCGCCAGAACAACACGTCTATGTTTTGTTTGTCTGTCTTTAAACTAGAAAAGGCACAAACAAGTAACTTAAGCACTGCAGCGTTTATCGCGCTACGCTGACAGTGCAGGGCGATGCACAAGAAGGTGTTTCCAACGCCTTGCTAAGACGACACGGTGGTGGCACCGGCGCGTCGCTTTGCATTCTACACCCTATTACCTCCGAGACGGGCGCGAATATTTCTCCGCGGTCACGCACGCCTTCATTTTCGAAGATAACTGCCAGATGGCGCTCGTGTCTAACGTGCCTAGATGTGCTTGTTCGCCTCCGCTACACGCTCGAGGCACTGTAACGCAGCACCTTCAGAATACCATACACCAATTTTCTTGCGAGAGCATCAAATAAACGTTTTGTTCACTCTCTCCAGACGCAAGACTATCGTCTTTTGATGACATTTACAGGTTAACATGTAGATTCGGGCCAATATTTTTTGTGTTATCATCGCTCTGTTGTTCCCTTGAAGGGCACAGTAGTTGCATGGGTTAATTGAACGTGGGGACTGGTTGACTTGAGTGTCATTAAAATTATGTATAATTTGTACAGCAAGCGTAACCAAGGCACAATTCGTTTGTCAGTCACCAGGGTGTCCACGAGTGACATAGCCAAATTTTTTAAATGCGACGCATTTCTTGGCTAACTTCGGCGACATTGAGCGTATCTATCTATCTATCTATCTATCTACCTATCTATCTATCTATCTATCTATCTATCTATCTATCTATCTATCTATCTAGCCGCCTACGACTTTTAGCTCTCCTGGCCGTTTCGATAATGGTATCAATACCAAACTTGGCGTGGCATAACATGACTGTATGGAGAACAGAATTGACTGGTTAAAACAGGAAAATCACCACCTGTGTGTCATGAATGACATGATTTACATTTCGTAGTACTGCAGCTCTTGTGGTGGTTTCGTTCACATGGTATGTTGCAAAACTGGTATGGTATGTGTGTCATGAATGACATGATTTACATTTCGTAGTACTGCAGCTCTTGTGGTGGTTTCGTTCACATGGTATGTTGCAAAACTGGTATGGTATGACATCATTGCATGGCGAACACAAGCAAAAGATCCTAACATGAAAATAATGACATCTGTGTCATGTGAAAACATGACTACATGCCACGCTCATGATGCGCTTGCGGCTGTTTTGCTAGCGTTCAAATTTGGTATTACCAAATTTGGACCATATACCAAATTACCATATATCAAATTTGGTATTACAGTACGTAAATGAATGACGAAGGTATGTGACTGGTGCAAACATGATAATCATGGGATGCGTGTCATTTGAGAACATGAGTACTTGCCACAGTCAAGGTGCCAATAAATTTGACGTGACGCGGTGCGTGTGCTCGCCGGCGTTCACTTCGTGGCGTCACGCCGGCGTTGCCACGCCAGGTGCCAGTCTTGCCATATATACTCGCAGGCGCGCGCTGCGCTGCGTTGCTTCGACGCATGCACGTTTCAGCGCGTCCGGCGTCCCTCCTTCACGAAGAGAGGGTGACGCAGTGTTGTCTGGGTAACGCATCGGCGCGAAATACTGCTTATCGCGTTTCGCGCCAGTTGCCATCGGTCCGCGCCCACGGACGCTGGTCGCGTCTTGCGTCAGACAATAGGGTGCTCGCGTTTTGATAACGTAGCCTCGCTGTGCCCAGCGTGCGCGCACGTCAACGCTACATTGGGGTATATTGGGCCGTTCATGGTGCGCTCATGGCCGTTTTGCTAGCTTCACACATATCAAATTTGGTGTTACGGGACGTCAATGGATGACGAAATATATGACTGTTGCAAACGTGAGAATGCAGACACGCGTGTCATGTCAGAACATAACAACATACTACGCTCATTGAGTGCTCACAGCAGTTTCGCTAGCTCCATTTATACTATATATGGTATCACGTAACTTGAATATATGACGAAAGTAAACGATACCTCCAAACATGATAATTATGACACGGAGAATATATACGGCATCATTTACCTCCACCTCGTTACGTTGTGCTGATTTTAAAGCGACATATCGACATTTCTCGGTTCGCATATCATCGGTTGCCGCTGTACGTGGGATCTGTCAATTTTTGAAATCCACGCAAAACAGAGCATCTATTCGAGAGGGTTCAGAAACGAGCTATGTGGAATAGTTATCAAAAGTTTAGGACGTTAGACCCCACAAATGAGTCAGTTATTCAAAGGATCTGCAAATTTACTCTATAAGCCACCTAATGTGTGAACGCATTATTCTAAACTTACAGCCCTGCACAAGATACAGACTATGAAGTTTCTTTCTACGCTAAAACAAAAAAAAAAACCTGTGTACGCCTTTGCTGCCAGACAATCGCCATGTATGTGCTGATTGAAGTAAGCGTATCTGGTTTTTCTTTACCGCAATCCGAACATAGCATATTCCACGTTTATGGTATCTAAAATTTAGAATTGATATTTGTAGCATGTTTTTTGCACCACATCGCTACGTGATAAAAGACTGAAGCTTTTAAAGGCTTGGAGAATATCATTTCTACGGAATCTGGCCCTGTCAGCAATACTTTGTGTATTGTAGGCATGCAGAGTGGTGATATCAATTTGACTATAATGTTCTAACGTGCAGGAAGGTGTTGTTGGACCTAACCTAAAGATCAGACCCATTGAAGGCAGCGAACGCTCTGAAGACGGCCGCCAAGCACATCTCATCGAAAATATCGAAGATAGCGAATCATTAGAAGTCCATGGTACGTGCATATGTGTTTTAAAGTATTGTAAATGTTATGATGTAAAAGAAAAAGAAATTTAGTACCGGTTTCATTGATTTAAGAGTAGTTTAGGAGAGAATCCTGTTTTATTGTAAGGAGCGCGCAGTGCGCGCGTGGGTGTTGGTGTGTGTCTACATTGTGGTCACTACATTGTGGTCACACACACACTACTACACTGTGGTCACACTACATTGTGGTCACACACACACACACGCACGCACACGCACACGCACACACACACGCACACGTACGCACACGCACGTTGCAATGAAATATATATAATTTTTTATTGATATGTGAGATTTAACGTCCCAAAGCCACCATATGATATGAGAGACGCCGTAGTGGAGGGCTCTAGAAGTTCCGACTACTTGGGGTATTTGACGAGCACCGACAACTGAGCACACAGGCCTACAGCATTGCCGCCTCCATCGAAAATATAGGAACACACACACACACATACATACATACATACATATATATATATATGTATATATATATATATATATATATATATATATATATATATATATATATATATATATATATATTTGAAACAGTCAAGTAGGTCCTATGTGACAACAGTAACAACGGAAGCGCTTCGTTCGACAGTTTTGACCGGAGTCTTGCCTTCGTCATTCTTAACGAAGGCTAGGCTCTGGTCCAAACTGTCGAAAAAAGCGCTTCCGTTGTTACTGTTCTCGCAGGGGATCCACTTGACTATGTATATATATATATGCTCAGTATATAAGCATAGGTTGAATAATTAGAGACCTAGACGCTAATACACTAATCACTCGGCATTGAAAGTCGTGACTTCTATGAACATTTTACCCGAAGAATAAGTAGAATAAAACTTGTATATATAGTGAACTTGCCTATGAAAATTTAACGTCCAAGTAGGAGACCAAGCTTCACTTTGCACAATACGGAATTTGTTGGCTGTGTTAGGGGCGTGCTTAGTATATCACTCGTTTCATTTTTGACAAAACAAAAACAAACGTTTCAACGCATTTTGCTTTGTAGGTCTGCAGATTAGTTGGTACTTGCAGATTAGTTGGTATTAGTTGGTAGCTGTCGTATTGCATGAAACCTCTTTGAGCAAGTGACAGAGAGATGGAGAAAAAGGAAGGCCCGGATATTACCAGATATTGGTATCTGGTTTGCTACACAGCACAGAGGGTGGAGAAATAAGGGCAAAAAAGAAGGGGTAGATAGAGAGGGAAAAAACGCACGTGCACACGTGAGAAAACGAAAACACACACAGGAAGGGTGTTCTGGCTACAACCGTTCAGAAAGGCCGGTCGTTAACAAATGTTCAGTAGCGCTTTCAAGGCCTTCTTCTGTGAAGTTGCATCTTGTCGATATTGCAAATTTTTTTCCTCCGACATAGGTTGACTAACTAATTCGCTGAATTCTTTGCGAAGGCATAGCCGTTCTCTACTATACTCAACGCAGTCACAAATGATATGTTGGATGGTTTATTTTTTGCCACAGTGGCCACAGGCTGCGGTGTCGGCAATCCCAATGCGGAAGGCGTAGGCGTTGGTAAACGCAACGCCCCACCACAGCCTACATAAAAGCGTCTGGTCTGTTTGGCAAAGCCTCGACAGGACAAGAAGACTTAACTTAAGGTCATGCGAATACAGTCGTACATGCTTGAAGTTCGGCTAATTCAATTGTTATATGATTTTCTGGCGAGCAAGCCAGCGGAGCTTTTGTGCAGCATCTGTCCTAGAAAGTGGTAGTAGCAGTTTATGGTCTTCTGAATGAGCTGAGCGGGAAGCTTGATCAGCCTGTTCATTGCCGATGATTCCGCAGTGACTGGGTAGCCATTGAAAGGTAATTTGGTGCCTTTTCTCAGTCAGGTGGTGTATAACCTCTGACATCTCTAGTACCAGCTGTCATGCGGTCCACGGCGTAATGCTGATAGTATAGACGGCAGTGCTGCCTTCGAGTCACAGGAAATAGCCCACTTTCGTGTAGGCTGGTCAATGAAATTGCAACGCTGTATGGAGGGCTGCCAATTCTGTTGTCGTTGATCATGTTGCGCGGGATGTCTTTAATTTATTCGTCGTAACAAACCTTGGTATTACGATTGCTCCGCTTGAGCTGTTCGGCCGAACCGATCCATCAGCGTATAAGTGTTTGGAGTCTTGGTATTTTTCATACAAGAGAAGTACTGTGAGCTGCTTAAGAGCCGGGGACAACAAATTGGCTTTTTTCTGAATGCCAGGTATGGTAATATTAATAATTGGTTGAGCGAGCCACCTTGGCGGAGTCACAGGTCTAGCGGCAAAAGAGAACGAAGTTGGCATCGACTTGACATGTGCGGTCACTGTTTTGCAGTCAGATGTACGAGGTCAGTCCACTGGTAGAGAGGCTAGGTGATGGCGAGGAGTTCGAGCAAGGTGGCTTAAATTGGCCCTCAGCACTCCCCAATAATGTGGGTCTTAATGAGGTGGTTCCTTGTGATGGTGATAGTTGTCGCTATTGATGCCCTTTGGGGCAAGCCTAGACATATCCGGAGTGCTTGGGCCTGGGCACTTTGAAGCATTTGTGTTTTACTTGCGTTGGTTAACGTAGGTAGGCTGTACCGAATGAATCCAAGAAAAATAACCCTGTATAGTCACAAAATAGCGGCTGTGGACCTTCTATAGTTTTTTCCAGCGAAGAACATGAACATGACATGACAGATGCCTGTCAGACGCATTTTCATGTATGACACATGTGGGCTCCATGAGAGGTCTCTGTCAATTAAAACACCTAGGAACTTTTACGACCACAGGTGAAGTATACTTTCGCTGTTTATCAGAATGCTGTAGTTTTTTATTGGTTCACGCGTAAATGGTGCAAGTGCACATTTCTCAGAGGAAATTCCTATACCTCGTTTACGGAGGTAAACAGCAGCTTGAGTGGCAGTTCTCTGAATTCGCGCTCGCAGCTGTAGACGTGTTCCTGCAGACGGCCAACCGCAGATGTCTTCTGCGTACATTGGCAGTCTGACAGTACTTGGCACATGCTCATGGAGAGCGAGTGGCATCAGGTTGAATAGTACAGGGATAAGTAAGCCACCCTGGGGAACACCATCATTGATGATATGGGGGGTTTAACGTCCCAAAACTATCATATGCATATGAGAGACGCCGTAGTGGAAGGCTCCGGAAATTTCAACCACCTGGGGTTCTATACGTGCACACAAATCTGAGCACACAGGCCTACAACATTTTCGCCTCTATCAGAAACGCGGCCGCCGCAGCCGGGATTCGAACCCGAGACCTGCGAGTCTGCAGCCGAGTATCTTAGCCACTAGACCACCGCGGCGGGGCTGTGGAACATCATGGTGGCTGTAATATATCGAAGTGTCACCATCCTCGGTTCTCACGAAAAAGGATCACTCAGAGAGATAGCTTCGTAGCCTCAGAAAATCTAACCACCCACTCCTACCTCTTTGAGAGCAGTCAGGATAGCTTCAAGAGTGACCTTATATTACGCCTCTTTATCATCAAGAAATAAAAAAGTGCAGAGAGGCTTACGGCCTTTTTCGTGTGGCACGTAGTTCACCAGGTCTATGACGCTGTCAATTGCTAATCGGCCACGGCGAAAACCCGTCATAAAGTCTGGGTATATGTTGTGATGCTCCAGGTACCATTCTAGCCATTCTAGTACCCTCCTTTCAATCACTTTGCCCAACAAACTAGCCAGTGCTATCAGGCGGTACGATGTGAGCACCAGTGGTGACTTGCCAGGCTTCAGTAATAGAACCAAACGGCTGGTCTTCCGATTAAATGGGAGGGTGCGCTCTCACCACGAATCATTGTATATATGGGGGAGGGCACTTCTCGCACACTCAACAAGGTTACACAGTGCTCTGTAGGATTTTTCAGCAGTCTCAAGTCCTGATGTCCGTCTACACAAAGCCAGTGCTGCTTACAGCTCTTGAATAGAAAAAAGTTGGTCCATGCGGTGATCGAGAGACGTCGTGCCACCCCGTGAGTGCGTGAAGATGTTGCCATAAGAGAGCTGATCAGATAACTTGGCACAGAGCCCCTCCGCCATGTCGACCTCCGATCTCTCTTGAGAGAGGGCTAGAGCCTTGAATTGAGAACGCTGAATGAGAACTGTCAGGAGCCCTCCTACAGTCCTCTACAAGTGTGATAAAGCTTGCGGGGATCTAACGACATGCAGAAGGCAGCCCAACGTTGTGGCTTTAGCTTGTGTATTCAGCGTTGTTTCTTTTTCTGAAAATGTCTAGCGGTTCGTAAATGGCCGATTGCTTTCGGGCGTCGGTACCCTCGTTCCGCAGGGCGTCGGAGAGCCCGAAGTCGTTCCAATTCCACATCAAATTCTGTTACTCTCGAAGAGCATGTGAGGGTGCATACCGTGTCTTGCACTGTGGACTTGATCACCACTTCTAAGTCAAGTAAAGAGTTCTCTTGACAGCGTTATTGCATGAGAGATTCAAACTTAGTCCAGTCTAGTATTTGGATAGTGTCGAATACCTTGCAAGGTGATAATCCTCTGATCTTGACAAATGTGGAATTGTGGTCTCTCCCTTGTGTTTCTGTGTCCGCAAACCATCCGGCACATCTGACGAGGCTTCGAGAGACAAAAGCTAAGTCAAGGCAGCTGCTGTATCCAGGGTCACGTCAAAATGTGGGACTGCCATCATTTAACAAGCACAGCTCGTTGTCTGAAGCAAACGTCATCATACTTCTGCCCTTTGCGCTCATCTTCGGGCTCCCCCATAGCGTATAGTAGGCGTTAAAGTCTCTGATGATGACCCATGTGGCAAAAATTGATGATAAGATGCATCTTAGTCTTCTGTAGTCAAATAGTGACAGGTACGCACCGACAAATGTGACAGTAAGAACGTTTGTTTTTTCACGGTTAAGCATACGTATTGGTTATCATTGTCAGGTAGTATAGACTGAAGAATGTAAGTCAGGTCATGGCGAATAAACAGTAGGACATTGCGGATTGCGGTTTTTGCTGAAAGAAGCCGATATAAATGATTAGAATTCAGAAAGTCTTATAGTGCTCGATAAATTTCGGGCGTCGGCTTCGGTGGTTGTCAGTGAAAAATCATCAGCTTTATAAGACCAAAAATAATATAAAAGGGAATAAAATAATATTAAAAAGTGCTTTGTCTGTGTGGCGATCGAACCCGGGTCGTATGCGTGGCAAGAGGTTGTTCTACCACGCAGCCACATTTCTGATCAGAATAGCAGTCAAAGCCACTGGGATGCTTTACAAACACACGCGTCTTGTGTACACGTTTTACAATACAGTATGAAATACTGCCACAATTATCTGTGAGAGAAGCATGCAATGCCAATGGGCGTTAGAGCGTTGAATTATCATGACTGCATAGTTTAAAGGCAGTCACTCACTATATAAGGCGAACACGCTACTGCACCCTTCAGGCCACGTAGTGGTTGCATGGCAAGTTTGAAAAGATTTTATTGACTAGGTATTTTAAGTACGCACTAGGAAAAGAATATTTCTATCGCGTTACACTTTTAAAACAGATGCTTAAGGGCCCCCCAATTTTTATCAGCTTTCGCTTTATGTGCACGTCCATAACGGCGTTGTCGGTGTGTTTCTTGACAGACTCTGCACTGTAAACTGAACGTCTATCGGGATGTTGACGACTAGACCTTTGATTCCGTACTGCTAGTTGCCGTTCGTTAAGCGCCTGATGCTCATGAACTGAAGTAGTGGAGCGACTATTCGCTGTTTTTTTGAACTCTCGCCTCCGAGCTACCATGCCATTTCCAACACCGTTGCCTTTCACAGGCGAGAGCACGTTCACGTTCATTTTCCTCCATGACAAAAAAAGAATGTGGGATCTGGAACGCGCTTATTCTTCCTTTTCATCAGCCATAGCACACATTTTACATAATGTGTCACAGATGTGTAGCGGAAACCTCGCCTACAAGCAGAATGATGAATGGCATCGTGGAATAGTGGGTGCTTCCGTATTTTATAAAATTAATTGTTGGCGAATAGTGAGGGCCTTGGATGTGGTGCGCCATGAAGAACATACGGTGTGCGTTTAGTAAATACATTGCGTGTGCGGCACCGGACAACGAACAACCCTAAACCATAATTTTCTTAGCCTCTGATAGTCAACTGATAGTTATTGTGAATTCCCTCGCTAACGGCAGTTGAGCAGCAGACGTGGGTACTGGGCATGTTGGCAACCGTCTAATGTAAAAGTAAAAGCTGTTATGAGGCAAAAAAGAAGCGCGATTCGGCACCGTAGTAGTCCACTGCCATCACCGATGGTCATAACTACCGTCACGCACCATATTTTTGAAAAAAAAAAACTAAAATTGAAAGAAAACTGCCACACGTGAGTGGAATGCTCAGAACTGTCTCAAAGAAAGATAGCAGAGTGACCTTTTTAGAGATTGTTTATGCATACTTTGGTTATACTGACACGAACACGATTGCAGAAAACCCACTACGCCATAAATCATGTTAACTTTTGTGTGGTATGGAGGCCATTCTGCCTAACTTGGTGGGGCTTGGTACCCACTACACACTCGCAAGGAATTTTGTGCAGTTTTTGATGTTGTGGCTGACGACGTCGGAGAACTGCACCTAACGCCCATGTAATAGAATCAAGAATTCGACGACCTACTCGTTACGCGATTCTGATTATGTGACACCTAGTTGCTTATTTACTCTTCAAAATAGCTTTATACACGCATTAACGTGACTTATCTGTCTAGGTTCAGTTTGCAACAAATTTTCAAGCACCAGTCTACCTCAGTGGTAAATAAGTGGACGGGCACGCGTGGTACCTGAGTGCGAATCTCAGTCTGTCTTCAATGTTTCTTACTGCTTTTTTTAATCCGCGTGACAGTAGTTACCGACAGAGGAAACGGTGGAAAGCTACAGCCCAACAACCCTTGTGATTTCCTACTAACTATAACTTCAAAACTGCTGATGACCGAGTTTGCTTCGAACACGGGCCTTCTGTGTGTTAGTCATACGCCTGTGCTTGAAACTGCATTACATAATTGGTGCTATGAAGGCTTCATGTCTGGTGAGAAATTGTGTTAATAGGTGTAAGAATTTTTTTAGAGCAGCAAGAGTAACAACCACGCGTCAAACAACGCAAATGCAAATAAGTCACCCAATGAATGCCCAAGCTCATTACAAAAGCCTCAGTATAGATTATCATAGTTTTCATCCGCCGTACCAACATATTGCACATAGTAAGTGTACAGTAGGCGCCACGCTACTTCTACTAATGGCACGTTTCCTTACCACACAAAAAAAAATGTGATGAATAATGTTACCAAGTGAGAGTGTTGGTAGTTGGTCGCCCAAGAGTGTTTAAATAAAGAGTTCTCTGGAAAGATCGCTCTTACAGCTTTCACTGTGACTGCGCTTCTTGGTGGCTTTAGGGGCGAAGCTCCTTGAGGAATGGGTCTGTCCATTTTCCGTCGTTGTCGTGCGTAGCCACCGGGATGCGAAATGAAAGATGTCGGTGCTTGGAGTGTTCACTTTATGGACGCACGGACGGACACATGGACGGACACATGGACGGATGAACAGACAGACTAGCAGGCGGACGGGCGGTTAGATGGACGCACGGAGCGCGTATGTGCCATGCGATATGCGAGATTACGGTACTTGGAGTGTTCACTAGATGGACGCACTAATGGACGGACAGACAGACTACCGGATGGACGGATGGATGAATAGAGGCGTGGACGTACAGACGGATAGATGCACGAACAGACAGACAGAGAGATGGATGGACGGACTCACGGACAGACGCATGAACAGATGGATGCATGCATGGATGAACGCACGGATGGTCACGCGGATTGACGGAAGCAAGAACTGATGGACGGATGGAAGCGCGGACGGGCTGACGGACACTTCGCCTTACTCATCACCATTCACTCCATGGATATGATGTGATTTTTTGAAGGTGGATAAAGCTCTGCTGTTTCATCAATGCAAAAATATTTCCCTGCAGGTAGCAGGATCAAATCTCGGCTGCGGCGGCTGCGTTTTTGATGAAGGCGATAACGCTGTAGGCCTATGTGCTCAAATTTGGGTGCATGTTAAAGATTCATAGGTGGTCAAAATTTACGGATTCCTCCCCTACGGCGTCTCTGTAATCATATGGTGGTTTTTTGACAAGAATGAAGCAGAAAGAAAATGAAATAGTGCGATCTGTTGCCCAGTATGTTACACTTGCTAAGCATTCGAATGTTTTTCACTGAATGGTTGTCAGTTTACATTGCCCTAATATGTTAGGAAACTGTGGGGGCGTAAAAAACTAAAACCACAATAATAGAAGCTTCAGGAATTCGTGAGTATGAAAAAATCTTTTCGAGCTAGCTGATTAAGGTGAAGACTGCGGCAAAGCTTGATGATGAAAAATCATACCATAGTGCGTGCAAAGAATACGTGTGTATTCATTTGGTACGTGTGTTTGCGCCACTACATTGTGGTACTATCAAAACAACTATCAAAGCTGTTTTCGAAACATGAACAAGATTGCAATAAAAGTTTGATAGCTAATCGATTCAGTCCTATAGATATAAGATTTTATAACATGAAAGACAAGAACTGGTACATTAAGTACCACTGCCCCAGATGAGGCTCAAACTGTGGTTCCTATGTAATGAATGCCATATTACTGTGCATGTCTTTTTCAATATCTGGCAGAGTAATGTTACAATTACTAAGTTTTTCTGAATGACAGGTAAACTTAAAGCACGTAGAAGTGACATCGCCGAGCGTTCTTCAAATCAACGGACCGATTTTGATTCAAGTAAGTGTTACACTAGTTCACCGAAAAGTTCACTCTTCAAGCTCTCGCATTAATTCTTTCAGCCAAGTACAATGTCGAAAATATGTACCCTGAGTTGCTTCTAGTATGTGACTCAAGGCTTCAGGTGCAATTCACTAGAAGAATGAACTTAACTGTCTATATGATGATTACACTGGAAGTTGTAAGTGACCTTTGTTTTCTGTTGAGCAGCAATTTTCATTCCAAAAAAGTTTCCAGTATACAATGTGCCCCTTTGTGCTCACCAGGTTAACATACGCTACAGCGCGCTCAGGAAGCCAAGAGTGCGTATCGTTCTGCGAGGATTGGAGCTTTCTGAGGTATGTGTTATTCAGCTAGATGAAACATGTTGATGAAAGTTGTAACAACACAACACAAGGCAAACAATTAAGGAGAGAAAGATTGCCCTTGTTTTTAATTCTTCACTTTCTGTTGTATTCTTGCCATTTTGCACATTGTTCACATTTATGCCTATGTGTATGTATTAGAGATCATGTTTAGAGTGACTCTACTGCGGGTATGTGGCGGCCTTTAGGCAGTTTTTACTTCATTGGGTTCATTAGTATCACCAAAACAAAAATAAAATGGCGACATGGATTCTATGAAAGTACAAAGAGCAACCAGAAAGTTAAACACAGATATCTTCGCTTCTGGTGTGGCCTAGCACCCTGACAACTTAAAATCAAAATGAGGGTGGCTTCAGCCAAGGACCTATATTGCACCAATTTACCGTGGCCCTTATTATTCAAGAGCAGGAAAAAAGAAGTGAATAACGCTGTCTATAGTACTTTGATAATAGTAATCTAATACTGATTTTAAAACAAATAAAAAACTCTGTAATAAGCGCTTTAAAATTTAGCCTTGCAGAGTTGAAATCTAAGGCACAAATCTATGCGCTTCGATTTTCGGTGCTCTGACTACTCTTATCAGCTGTTGAAAACAAAAATTTCAATACACGAAAGAAAAACATTGTTAAGAACGTAGATAGGGCTGCGCTCGCAAAGTTGACAATAACAAGGATTGTTTGTGAAGTGTTTGAGCGTGCGGCATTTCAGCTATCCGGCTCAAACTTCTTAGTTCTGCTAGACTTTAACTCATGAAGGCTGCGCGTTTGGCATCAGTGCGGTGCGCGTAAAGCTTCACAGCGGACCTCTGGCCCGGCTGCCACTTGTAGGCTCAGGACTAAGGACTTTATAATAAAGGGATCTTTATATCTTCTTTGAAGAGACACTAAAGAGCAAAACAATTTCTCACTTACGAGTAAAGTACAATTTTATAGCCCGAAAACACCACTCTTATGGCGACATGATGCTTAGTAAGTAAAAACACGTAGGAAAAGTAAATGTGGTGTCGATTCTATCTCTAGATTCCGGCACCAAACATCGTGACGCAAGAATGTTTGAATGCATCTACTGGCTCCTGAGTAGTTTCCAATCAATACTAATGAAGTAAGTTGTAATCTGTCATGGCCATAGACTTCGCATACACAGTTTTAAAAAATTTCATTGAGCCAATGCTACAAAAATACCGAAAATGTATTTGGAAAATTCCTACGTGACAAAAAGTAATTTCAACGTGAAATCTGAAGATGAAACTTCAACCTAGAATTTCTTCGCTAATACTGAACATAATTTTGAAACTCTTTAGCGTTTTCTTTACCGTTACTTTTACCTATAATTAGACATTCAAACAAGTTTACATCATTTGCGAAAAAAGGCCAAAATAATTGTCAGATATCATGCGTTGTAAGTAATCGTTTTCCTAGATGTAGGTGGCCAGTAATTATCTATAAAGCATTTTTTGGCTTTGAGCCAATATATATATATATATATGCGGTGGGCTGGTTTTTTTTAGTCTAGTAGCTGTGTGCTCATTACGTGCGAGCAATCGAAAGAGTATAATTAACGGCTTGGCGTAACTTCAGTACTGACTTTAGAGCATATTCGTAAGTATTATCAAAACAGAATGCATTTGAAGGTGCGATGAGGTGAATACTACATGCAACTTTTTTTTTGCGTGCTCCTCCGGGGTACAGAAACACTTGAGTATAGCCTACTTTTTCATAGGATTGTTATGCAGACGTAATGTTAGTGAAACGTCAAATGTGGTCGCATGGCTGATCATCAAGGTTCATAAACATTACACACGTACTCCACTAAAACAGGCGTCACGAAGGGTTTGCGTGAATTGTAGTGAACCGCCATTCACTACAGCTGGTGGTAACACTTCGCTAAACAAGAACTTACACCAGCAACATCACAGCAATCTTCTTTCCGCATGCTTCGCATGACATTAATTTCCATGATACGAGCGATTTCCCAAACTTCGTCTCACAGCACAATATGATCGAACGAGGTTACAAAAAAATGTTCTTTGGGCATGTGCTTTGTGGGTATACGCTTGTCCTCACCCTTTTTTGCCATATTTTTGTTCATATGACAAAAGTACTCAGAAAAAATCCCACTCTTATATGATAGTTGAAGGTTTTGGTTACTGTCCGAGAAAGGATTATGATGCTAGCTTTGTGAACACTAGACAGTCATATTTGTCAAAACCTGTTACCCTTTATTAAAACTCTTGCTCTATACGCACTTAGGAAGAATATATCGGGAGCAGCCAGACTAAGGTGGCTAGATAGTTAAAGAGCTACATATGTAGCTTGAAATGACCAGGTAACTTTGGTTGGATCAGAAATTACCCGAGTTCAAAGTAACCTTTGTAGGCGTCAATTCTGACAAATAATCACACCAACAGATGCAACATAGTGTGTCGGCAGTGCAAAATAACAACGAACCGTCACACAACGAGAGTTGTTTAGAGCTTGGGTGGTTTAGAGCTACACATTTTTAAGGCACATCGGAGCCAGATTGGTTTATCGTCATCAGTCATAGTATTATCGAAGTGCATATAATGCCTTGCCGACGTGTAGCAAGTGGCTTGCTCCTAAGCAGAGTGCGGAGTATAGGTCCTAACGGATACTTCTCTTATGAAAACCATAATAATCTAAGGAGCAATGTACACGTTGCAAGTGTACTTGAAGTAGTCGACCCGAGAGAGGCCCGTGAAGGTTTAACTGCGGCTATGTGCAGTGTTCGCCAAAAGAGCGACGCTTTTTAGCTCTTAAATGAAGCCGACTGCAACAACGCTAAATGTTCTATGACACGAGCTTTTTGAAGTTTTTTTAATACCTATGGCGAGCAGTAATATTCAATTTGGAAGCCCGATGCACAAGTTGCCAGGAGTTAGCAGGGATTATTGTAAGCTATACGTACACTTGAATAACGCCACGAGCATTATAACGTTTAAAGGTGATACACGGCCACTCTAGAGCTAAACTAAGAGAGTTGTTTTCAGCGGACAACCAGTGAAAGTTCTTTACGTGATCAGATTCGTGATAAACTACCCGTAATCAAATCAAGCCGCCAAGTTCACTCTTGATGAGTCAGCAGTTGTCTTGTTCAGTCAGCCAAATTATCTACTAAACACTTAAGTTTGTGGATTTGCTTAAGAAGTAAACAAGTGCAATATAGCCACCATGCAGACACTATTTTCACGTGAATAAAGTGCTATTAGGTACATATACACATGTCTTCAATGCGTATAATTACAACAATTGCTACAATTATCTCGCTTATGAACAACATTTTCAGATTATGGCGCATTTATCATTTACTTTTTTATTATGGAAGAAGACAATCAATGTCACCCTTTCGGCTAACTATGCACACCAAAACTGAATGACTCAATGAGCTTGCATTGCACAACACATTATAGGAAATCGCTGCACAACAAGAAAGAGCCCAGTACATTAGACTCAATATAACGCAATCAAGAAGATACATCCTCAAACGGAATGTTACACCAATTACTGCGGTAGATAACAACGACAAAAAATTTAGAAAGGTATGAGGAACATATTACGGTTATGCCTGTTCCCAGGAAGGTTAGCCCCATTCATAATGTGACCCGAAGACAAGCTAGAGCTAAAGTCTTCTAGAAGAAGCTAAAATCAGGCGGACGATTGCTCGTTCCTTGACGTGCCATTCACGTTCAATAAACGAGCCTTCACATCAGTACTTGTGAACGGTGAAGGTGAACTAGACATCTCGACATCCACCTACACCACGGAATCGGAAATTGCCGTACAAGTCGTCAGTGCATTGGCACTTCAAGACCCGTATAGATCCGTGCGAACATTTGCCAAAGTAGTAGCCTATAGACCGGTTCTGGCAACGATCAAGAAAAACCTAATCAAGCCAAACACGATTATTTGGTTTTATGCTCACATAGCATAAATGAATGGTGCTGCCATAAACCTCCACAAATGTTCCCACAGCGCTGTATGAGGAATTGTCAACCATGCCGCACCATGGCAATAAGATGCTGAGATTTCAGAATGCAAGGATCACCTGCCTTGGTACATTAAGCTCATGGCACACTTCTATCTTTGACGCAGGGTCTTCCTGCCTCCGCACAGTAAACTATGTTAACGGATGTCAGGCCATTAGGCCAAGGCTATTACAAAAACAACCTACCCAAACTCGCTGTCAATTGAAAAGAATAACCCGTTCTCCATTCCTACAACATGCGATAATCGCCATGACGCCATAGACCTCGCCATGGGCCCTGGCGTTGCTCCGTGTTACGCAGCGACATTCTAAATACTGAAGAATGATGGGAGGCAGCTTTATGCTGCCCTGCATTAAATGGACAATTGTGGACAGTCCTCGAAGCGGCTGAAAGGCTAGGTTTCTTGTCCCGATGTGGGAGCGGTACACTTCGGGCTAGAATTATAGTCCGACTTATTAGACAATAATAAAGTACAATAATCAATTCTTCCTTTCATAGATGCTGATAAGTTTAAGTTTAGGTGTAGTCATTCATTGGTGTACATAGAGCTAGCTATATTATTTATGTCTTATGACAAGCTGTGCAGATTTTGTAGAACTGTGACTTCAGAACTCAAGCGTATGTGTGCATTTGTTCATTTTTATAGTGGACCCAGGAGCACGAATATTACGTGTACTCCGGAGGGAATACCATTAATGCATACAAATCCCTTCAAAACCTTGTTAACTATACCATCAAATACAGCGCTCGCTATAGATCATTTGATATGATATATTTTGCAACTGGGTAAGTAGATTGCATTTATGTGATAAACTGAATATTATAGAGATCTGCTCGAAAGGGCAATGCATCACTTTCTCAACATTGTCAAAAAACGCTGCTGATCGGTAGTAGATGCTCTCAAGAAGACGCGAGCCAAATATTATAGCGCAGGACGTGGCCTGGAATTTACAATAAATAATCAGTCATCTAAAAATTACTTCTGTAGAGAAATCACTGAAGACGCGCGAAAATCGCGCGTAGAAGGCCATTTATCATCCCTTGGCTAATTCAAACATGGCGCGCTTGGACGCTACAAGGGTCGCCACGGGAAGCCATACTTGTCCCCACGTGCGTACGCAATCACTCTAAATAAGCCCTGTATTACAAGAAAAAAAGTGCCCAAGGTCACGAGGCACACGTGACGTACTTTATTTACCCCTGTCATCCCTTCTCTTAGCTTTCACCACTTTTGTCGGGATCAGAAAAGAGAGAATGCGATTGGAGCATGTGACAAATCATAGTAACTCCACTAGAGCTGGATCGATTTTTAAAGTTCCGAAGTTATTCCAGTGAATTCATTCCATTGTTACTTGAAAAAAAGTTACAGGACCCCTTTAATATTTAAATACTTTTTCACAGCATTCACATGCTAAGTTACCTACTCGATAAAGATACCAACAATTACAGAGGAATCGCTTATATATCAAGTACTAACAGCTGAATACTGATATATGCAGTGATTCCACAGCTATCCTACCCCTCCCGAAAAAAGGCTGGAAAGTCTCAATAACGAAAAAGTTCCAGAGAAGAAAAACAATATCTAACGGCATTTTTTAATAAATAGCTAATAAATAGCCTTGATTAAGAAAAAATTGAAATAATTATTGATTCGAAATATTAAAGAATAGTGGTTTGAAGACATCTCGTTTTTAAGCAATTAGGGCGAAAAAGAACGAAGTTACGGTGCAAAATTTAAAAGGAGATAGTATATTATTGGCTGGATGTTGAATATGGAGAACCAGTGAGACAGCAAGATTGTGATAGACGACTGCACTCTAAGATCAACTTAAAAGTGTATGGACAAGGGCACCTATGCATACAAGAGACATCGAAAAATATAGAGGTGGTGTTTGGCATATGTCATACATCTTTTACTGAAAACGTGTTTTTGTTGTATATTTATTTCCGTTGGTGTTTTTTGTTTTCCAATTTGTAACTAAGCAGTGCTATTTTGTCACGTTAGCTGAACGAGACCGTGTACAACCACTTTAACAAAATAAAAGCCATTCTTATCAGGATAATGTTTGCCAAGTGCCCAATTGACTTTGTCTGATCGAGTAAACTGGTCGATTAGCGTTTGCTGGTAGGTCAGGGGATCTGGGCAGGCACATTTACCACTGCTATAACGTTTTTGTTGTTGCCTACTTCTGCCAGGACTTGGAACGCTTTCAGTAGCCCCTGGTGAATATATTGTTCTGAGACAATGTCCCAAAAAAGCGGTTAGATAGGCGCGGAGAAAGACGACGTGATTTAGGTGTAGGGATCAGCACTCGTTCTCCATCTTGGCTTGCGCGTTGGCGCTGTATAAATACTTCTTCAAACGCTTAGTTTCGCGTACACCTTCTCGTAACAATATACACTGCAGTATCTTCTCTGCATCATGGGCAGCAGTCTGAATAGCTCATCGAATACAAGGTGTGCAATGTTAAGAGCGGAAGAACACTGGTTTCAGTTTTTCTATAATTGATGTCTTCTTGAGAGCAAGATGTTTGTGCTGAGCGCCGTGTACTCGTCAGATGAAATCGTAATGCGCGAGGGGATTGCTAGAAATTGTAGAGTGATAAAGCTGTTATGGCGCTGCTTCGATATCTGCTTAGGTGACTAATATCACTGCCACGAAAGTTAGCGTACCGCTTGTGCCGTCTTCCTTTTCACTTGCCTCCAGCGTCTGGTTTACCTGCCGAAATTTTTTTTCGTAGTAATGGAGGTGGTGCTTGAAGACAGCGCTACATCCTTTAAAATATGAACCTCGTAGTAGGATACGATTGGCGGCCTGTGAGCCCTTGACAATGGTGCTGTTATTTATTATATATTCATACACGTGTGTAACAAGCGCGAACCGCTTGCTCTTCACGTCGAACAATGGGGACTTTCTGATAAAAAAAAAACGTGGGTAGCTTAGCTGTGTTTATTGAGTAGCGCCGCGATAAAAATCAAGGTTGTATTGATGTTTTTTATGAGCATTTTCTTACCTGTAAAGGCTGACAACGACATTGTAGACGCCCTCTCAGTTTGGAAGGTGCAGTAGAAGGCAAAGTAAAATAATTTATGACAGTGTTTTATTACTACAAAAAAAAAATTCCGCCATATCCACGAAGTGAATGATGATGAGTGGGCGAAGCTCCGGAGGTAAACCTGGTAAACCATGAATCCTCTGTACATTTTGCCCACTCGATTTTATTACATAGCTCCCCCTAGCGTACGTCGCCGCACTAAATTGAACGATTGCCTTCAACCAATGACACGCGCCATATGTGATTCCTATTTTATAAGATCTCGCGTCTTTCATCAACTACAAGTACCGCTTTCTAGTTTATAACATCTTGCATCTTTTCATCATCAGCTACAAGTACCACCATCTAGTAAACACTACAAGAACTAAACGAGAGGTGGCTACATACAGGAGACGGTACCGCCATCTAGTGAACACTGCAAGAACTAAACTAGAGGTGGCTAGATACAGGGGATGGTACCGCCATCTAGTGAACACTGCAAGAACTAAAGTAGAGGTGGCTACATACAGGCTACAGGGGACGCACAGCCCACGCCCTAAGGAGCTTCGCCCCTAAAATATAGAGCCCTTGTTCACAACTTTGTTACTCTGTACAGCTTTTGCGCTGCATGAAAAAGCACACCCTTAAAACATGTCTGCGATGACACACTCCCTCACGTCTTTAAGTGTTCCCTTCCCCGCTTGCTTCCATTCTCTGCTGTGCGCGAAGTTACGAGGTGTGTTTCATCGCTGGTGACCGTACTTCGGAACTAAAAACAGCGCAAAAATATAGACAAGGACAGAGGAAGAGACGACACCGTGCTGCACTCGCAACTAAACTTTAATAAAATATCATGCAGTCAACCTGGTCACGTGGAAAACTAAAGATGTCTGCGCATCAAAGCAAACAAGATACGAAACAAGCCTCATCATATTGACCATACACGTGTGCAACAATAACAAAAAACACAGAAAAAACGCACATTCCTACTTGCCAAAACATACGCTACAGTCCCTAACAAACTAACAATCACTTTAACATGGTAGCGCTGAACCCAGGTACCCAACTTCTTTTTCACCAAGGGCCAAAGACGGCTTGCTTACACACCTTTCCCTCTCGTTTTCCATGAAAAAAGCCTCCATCACTTCCCTGGTGCACTTGCCCCGATGTCCAAACAAACAAGTGGCTTTAAATGCCAAAGGTTCGCAGCCACACTCCCTATATTGAAAAGGAGAGGGGCTGTGCCAAACCCGTATCAGCATCCACTGACATTGTGCGCATGCTTATCAGCATGGGCACAATGTCAGTATGGCATGGTATGGCAGTGTGGCATGGTATGGGTATGGCACTGCCGACACCATAGTGGAGGGCCGCAGCTCCACTGTCTGTTGGCACTCCCCCTACGCTAGCGTTGCGGGGAAACGAGAGATAATATAATCAGCCGCTAGAAATGGTAGCCCCTCAGGATCACCGCATTCTCTGAAGTGTCAAGAGTGAGTATCGCGCCCCATTCTCTCACTTGGTTTCCCGCTCACCCATGGTCGATTGAGGGCTCTACCTCTAACCCGAACGAGGGCGCACACGAGGCCGCGCGAGGACTCACTGATCGCACCACCTCTGCTGTCCCTCTGCCTCACCGGGAACCCTTACTTACGTTCAACGAATAACAAAGCACTTCTATCTGTCAAGAAGGGTATTCCCTCTCCCACATCCTACCTTGTTCAGGGCGCAGGCAGTCACCCTTAGACTATTGCAAGCCAGTGCGTGCGTATCCTAATCCTGCGGTTCTTCATGCCACCTACCCTGAACGGTATCCAAGTGTGGATTGCCCCGCTTGTGGACTGTTAGAAACATTCAACCATGTGTTGTAGGATTGGGAAGCCATCGGCCCCACCGTCAGCGAGGACAGGTGGGCTGCGCTCTTACGCAGCCCCGAACTTAGGGGTCAAACCCTGGCCGTCCAGAGTTCCCGTGAACGGGCCGCCAAGCTCGGCTTGACGGTCCATACGTGGGACTAGCCGGGTGACGCGGAGTCTCCCCTGCGTCTTCTCAGGACCAAAATAAAGTTTCAATTAATCAATCAATCAATCAATCAATACCCGTATCAAGTTATCTTGGTTTCGAGGCTACTCGACGCGCGCTCACGTGTTCGAGTTTATATTGCTCGTGATAGTAAACTGCTCCGTTCATCGCTCAAAGTTGCCGATGTGGTCTCCTCCTTGGTGATTCCAACAATGCTGACAATATAGCGTGCCACCACACAAGGCCTCGGTTTAAACGCGATGGCATATGCGCTCCTTTCCTCGCTACTACATCCACTACGTTGTCGTCGATTTATTGGCACGACAGCACGTGATAAGTTTCTACTGTCAGTGTTACGCATGGGCACTGATATCTTGCTAAGGCACGTTGCCGGGCTAGTTGGATGGGTTTCATCTTTTATAAGGGTATAGCGCACCACGACAAGGACACCACACAAGGACGCGACAAGCCGGGGCTGAGGACGCAAGTACAGAAGAAGCCCTCCACACCATTGAATCCTCTCCACGTTATCGGTGACGTGAATCTGCCCGACAAAGTGCAACAGGTGGTCAAGTGTGGACCAAAGTTCACCGTCAAGCCGCGGAAATACAGCCCAAATCTTCTAGGGTTGGTTCGGAATGTCTCAAAACAAGTACCTGAAGGTGACGTTGACAGATGTGTATCTTAAGGTGTCGACGTACCCATTCATGTTCTTCTTCCGGGCGGCAGATTTGCCATTCAGGGGACCATTAGGCACCTAAAGGACAACTCACTCGCACTGCTACCGGCCGATAGACGGTGATTTTTGCGGTTATGCGTAAATCGTTGTATCAGATGAAGGCACCAGAGGTCATTGATTCTTTATTTGATACTCATAATACTATTTCGTTAGAAAAAGCGCAAACTGCCACGAAAAAGCTATGCAAAAGCTTAATTATTGAAGGCCTGGTTAAATCGATTGAGAAAACAAAAAAGTGGATCATGATATAATTTTCACGGCGAAAACGCATAAAGTTGACTGCCCTTTCAGAATGAATCCTGCCAAAAGTGCATTGCAGTCTTTCTAAAAACATACATCTCTTGACAACCAGTTTTTGGTAAAAAAAGTTGGAACAAGTGCTTTTTTCGCTGGCAAAAAACATTATTTTTTACCATTTTTAATTGATGTTATCTTTATTACACCCTTTCTCAGGCCACGTTGACAATTTGTGTGTCGGAAGGTATCGACAGACTACAAGCGCTTCAATTTCAAAATACTACCGGTGTGTCAACTGTACAGTTTTCGCACCTGCTTCACTTTTATCTTAACTCGACCTATGCGACGTGGAATGAGAACACTGTGAAACAAAACAGCGGGATATGTATAGGCTCCTGCATAACCCCGTACTTCAGCGACCTGTTTTTAGCAAAATGTAATAAGGTCCTTGACGAGCGTGTGAAGCACACTGATTTGATTGCTGTTTTTTGATTTGTAGAGGACTATCTGATCGCTGCCAATAATGAACATAACAATTTTGACACGGTTCTGGCAGAAACCCTTACCAAGTTATTGACAGCGTTATTTCCCTTGGTGCTGACGCATGAAGTACGAAATGACAATTTCATAAGATTCCTTGACCCCGGGCTGTATTTTTTGTCAGCAGGAGTGTGCTGAAGCTATGAACCGCGAGGAAATAAAACGGTTCTTGCGTTCACGTCTGATCTTTCGAAATTGGTAAAGCGTGCGGTGATAAATTCCTGTTTTCAAAATTCACTGGTGAAGTCGTGCCACCAGAAGCTTGATGCAAGCTTGTGGGCTCAAGCTAAACGTTTATTGGAATCTGGTTATTCCATGCGCCTGTTAACGGCCGTCGCCGAAAATATAAGCATGAAAGGATCGGCAAACGTCAGGGACCAGGCAGCTGTCACTAAGGCAGCCAAGGTCGCTGTATTGCCCTATACATGCATGCCATTTCACATAACTTGCGAAGGATAGCGAGAAAGGCTGGTGCGGATGTATGCTATAGTGTTTTCTGCTCCCGAACGGTTGCAAGAAATGTGCAAAAAGGTTAATGCAGACAGCTGCAGGAAACGGAGTGTAAGTTCAAGCACCGGAAAAAATTTGTGAATTGTTGTCTTGGTGTTGTCCATGTCACTCCTCTGACTTAAGATTGCATGTACATAGACCAATTTAGAAGGTGTGTGAACGAAAGACTTAAGAAACACAAGTACAACGTAGAATAATCTATACCTGGTCATTTGGCCCTTCACTGTCAGAGGTGTGATTGTATCCTTGTGTTTGAAAACACCCGTATTCTCTTTTTAGCCCGTGATAGAATTACGCATGATATCATCGAAGCCTTTGAAATTGACGAAATGAAAGAAAACTGTGCGAGCATGGCTTCCATAGCTTTGTCAGCTTAAAAGAAGTATCTAGAATCTTCACTTTGATGTTGGCGTGTGCAGATTGTCGCCATCGATGATGAAGCGTGCATGATGCGTGCTGTATCTTAACGCGATATGTTCCACGTTTCATGAATATACTGTTACTGTATAAAAAGCTTGTATGACCGCAAGTAAAACATTAGTTGCAAGTTAGCGCTGTGTGTGTGTGTGTTTGTGTGTGTGCGTGTGCGTGTGCGTGCGCGTGTGCGCGCGTGTGTGTGCATGTGTGTGTGTCTCTCTTTTTGTGTCCTTGTAGTGCGCTATACCCTTGTAAATTATGAGCTAATATCCAGCGGAGCGTGTTATGGTTGAAGCTGTCGATATCTCGTGTGCTGTATTGTAGTGTGACACAACACTCTATACCAAGCAGCTGCTCGTCATTTAGGATAGTCCGGCACACTGAAGAATAGCAACGTGGGTGGAGTGAAGTAAAGATAAGTGCGAAGGTCGGAAAGAAGGAGGGAGAGTGCGAAACATAGTGTAGCCATATACTAGAGCAGAGGGTGTGGGCATGTAAGTTAGGGTACAGAAGACGGACAGGAGAAGGTATATGGTCAAAAGCAGCCATGTGTAGTATAGTGCAGGAAGTGGTCAAAAAGAGAAGGAAAAGTGAGAAAAACGGAAACGGGGATGCAAAAATTATAGCACAATCATGTGTATTCGTCAAGAGGAAGGTACTTTACTGCGAATTTTTTTGGTACTTATCCATGGAGCAGAAATCTGGAGCATTGCAGGGAAGGTTCAACTTAAGTTGAAGATGACGCAGCGAGCAATGGAAAATAAAATGATAGGTGTAGCCCTAAGGTACAAGAAAAGAACAGAGTGTGTCAAGGAACAAACGGGTGTTTAGAACGTCATAGTTGACGTCAAGAAAAAAAAGGTAATGGGCAGGGCACGTCGCGTGAAGGCAAGATAACCGTCGGTCATTAGGGATCACTGAATTTCAAGAAGGGCAAGCGAGTAAGGAGGAGACAGCAAGTTGGGTGGGCATATGAGATTAGGAAGCTTGCAGCGTATAAAGTAGCAGCAGCAGCAGCAAGTGCAAGACCGAGTAGATTGGCGGAACAAGAGAGAGGCATTTGTCCTGCAATGAGAGTAGTGAGGCTGCTGCTGCTGATGATGATGTGCATTATCGCAGAGCAAAAGGGTGGTGAAAAAGTTAGGTCACGCCGAGATGTGAGAGTGAGAACAAATGCGAATGCGAACAGCGAAGTATGGCAGAGCAGCGCATCGTACCGCCTGGGGGTGGGATAGGCAAGTGAAAAAAATTTGTTACGTGAGAGCAAGCGAGAATGATTTGAGAGGGCATCATGACTATTTACCACGTGCTTACAGGATGTTTTCAGAAGCCTAGAATGGAAACAGTTAGGGATAAGAGTTAATGAAGAGTACCTTAGTAACCTGTGCTTCCCCGATGACATTGCATTGCAGAGTAACTCAGGGAATGAATTGCAACTCATGAATACAGAGTTAAACAAGGAGAACAGAAAGGTGGGTCTTAAAATTAATCTGCAGAAAACGAAAGTAATGTATAACAACCTCGGAAAAGAGCAGCGCTTCGAGATAGGTAATAGTGCACTTCAAGTTCTAAAAGACTATGTCTACTTAGGGGAGGTAATAACCGCGGAGCCGAACCACGAGATTGAAGTAACTAGAAGAATAAGAATGGGGTGGAGCACATTTGGCAAGCACTCTCAAATTATGACAGGTAGATTGCCACTATCCCTCAGGAGGAACGTGTATAACAGCTGTATCTTGCCGGTACTTAGCTACAGAGCAGAAACCTGTAGACTTACAAAGAGGGTTCAGCTTAAATTCAGGACTACGCACTGAGCAATGGAAAGAAAAATGGTAGCTGTAACCTTAAGAGACAAGAAGAGAGCAGAGTGGATTAAGGAACAAACGGGGGTTAAGCATATCATTGCTGATTTCAAGAAGAAATGGACATTGGCCGGGCATGTAGCGCGTAGACAGGATAATCGCTGGTCGTTAATGGTAACTAACCGGATTTCTAGAGAAGGCAAGCGGGTTAGGGGGAGACAGAAGGTTGGGTGGGCAGATGAGATTAATAGGTTGGGGGTATAAATTGGCAGCAGCAAGCACAGGACCGGGTTAACTGGCGGAACATGGGAAGGCCTTTGTCCTGCCGTGGACGTAGTCAGGCTGATGATGATGATGTTGATCATGACGTCACGAACAAACGTTTCATTTGTCGCCATGAACACCCAGCAGATAGCATCATTGGGATGCCATGACATTTGTCCATGAACGCCATCACGTTGTCCATCACGTTTGTCCATGAACGCAATCGTCGCCGAAGGACAGACGAATCCGTGTTATTCACGGCCTATAGCTATCACGTTCAAAGGTGCTATACTACTCAAAAAAGTTCCTTCAGCACTGCGAAGGGTACAAGGCCCTTTAGCTATTAGAAGGATAATTAGAACCTCCGCTTGTATTTATTTGGAACGCGTCGTCTCCTTTGCGTTTTCCTGGTGCCTCCTCACACACGTGAAGTGGGTTGAAATAAAATGGCTGTACGCTTTGCAGCTTGCGCGCTCCGCTTCAAATTCATGAAACCATTTCGGACCGCGTCATCTCCTTGGCGTTTTCCTGGCGTCTCCTCACACACATGGATTGGGTTGAAATGAAATGGCTATACGCATTGCAGCTGGCGCCCCCCGCTTCAAACTTATGAAACCATCATAGCATACTGACTAGTTGACCCGTAAATTAGAAAATGACGCTTGCATTTCCTATAGGTTATGGTGCTGATGATCAGGCACCGTTTTATTCGCGACTATATGGCGCATTAGCAGGAACCTGTGTCAGATTCTTGGTGCACTGGGCTTAGCAGGAGTCGTGAAACAAAGAGCTTATCTCGATTATAGCGATAAAATATACCCAATTGTTTGTCGTCATCGTGAGATAGCCCGAATCGATGGTTGAGTTCACCATTTATTTTTTTCGCCATTGCAGTCAGCGTTCAGCAAGCGTAATTTCGAATTGGAGAGGGCTGTCTGATACCGTGGACACTATCTCGTTCATTTGTAACCACTGCTACCACTGATAACTGAAAGAGAAATGAATGACACACAACATGCGGAAAAAACTTAACATACGACACATCGACGCGACCTAACACCTGCTAATGTATGACGCCTAGCAACTTCAGGACATTTACATCTTGAACTATGTTTCACCTCGCATGCTTGCTGACACTCTATAGCCTTGATAGTTCTCAACAGTAGAAGTGAAATGTAGTATAGGTAGAACTATTTTTCGTAGTTCGCGATGGTGGTTACTGACGCCGGTGGTGATGCCGGCGGATAACATCATCCGCAGTCGGGCCTCTGTTAGAAAACTGTGAAAGCTCAAAAGGTGAAAAGAAAAAAAACGTATTCCACTTCGCTGTAATCTTTGAGTTTTGCGGCCAAAAGAAAAAGCGAAAGGTCACAAAAAACGCTCGTTGTTAAAGGGCTCTAAACCATACCGAGTTAAAAGGCGAGACAGTAGTTTCCATCTCACCTACACTATACCCCTCCCACAAGCGTCAACATCCTCTTCGCCATTTATTTCTCCACAAAAAAATATGAAATGTCAAAACTAAGCGTTCAGTCAGTAAAGATTTCGCGCTTTTCGACTACATGCTTCTATCTCCAATTTCGCAGTCGCAAACGCAGAAAAAGAATTGAAATCAGTTCATTGTGCACGATAGTCATGCAGGACAAGGCAGACAGGATATGCAACTGCATGGCAAAGCAAGGTTGGCGACAATTCACAGAGGGCAACTCTCGTATATCGACCAATCGGGAGCCTACTTCATACTGATGGCACGTGAACCAACAGCTCGCGTCACGAGTTGTGCTGCGAATACTGGAAACGCCGAGAAAGGATTTTTTTTTATTTCGGGGGTAGTTTAGGGGCCCTTTAGGAAAGTTCGAAGGAATATGTCAAGGAAACAATTCTTAACTTCAACTTCAGTGGTGACAAAGCGTTTGTCTAGTAATTGATAATGGCTGTCGAGATGAAGCTACATAAGAATTGCCCTGATTTTTGTACTTTTCATCATCATCATCATCATCATCATCATCATTATGAGCCTGACTACGTCCACTGCAGGACAAAGGCCTCTCCCAAGTTTCGCCAGTTAACCCAGTCCTGTGCTTGCTGCTGCCAATTTATACCCGCAAACTTCTTAACCTCATCTGCCCACCTAACCTTCTGTCTCCCCCTAACCCGCTTGCCTTCTCTGGGAATCCAGTTGGTAACCCTTAACGACCAGCGGTTATCCTGTCTACGCGCCACATGCCCGGCCCATTTCCATTTCTTCTTCTTGAAATCAGCAATGATATCCTTAACCTCCGTTTGTTCCCTCATCCACTCTGTTCTCTTCTTGTCTCTTAAGGTTACACCTACCATTTTTCTTTCCATTGCTCACTGCGTCGTCCTCAATTTAAGCTGAACCCTCTTTGTAAGTCTCCAGGTTTTTGCTCTGTAGCTAAGTACCGGCAAGATACAGCTGTTATATACCTTCCTCCTGAGGAATAGTGGCAATCTACCTGTCATAATTTGAGAGTGCTTGCGAAATGTGCTCCACCCCATTCTTATTCTTCTAGTTACTTCAACCTCGTGGTTCGGCTCCGCGTTTATGACCTGCCCTAAGTAGACATAGTCTTTTACAACTTGAAGTGCACTATTACCTATCTCGAAGCGCTGCTGTTTTCCGAGGTTGCTGTACATTACTTTCGTTCTCTGCAGATTCATTTTAAGACCCACCTTTCTGCTCTCCTTGTCTAACTCCGTAATCACGAGTTGCAATGCGCCCCCTGAGTTACTCAGCAATGCAATGTCATCGGCGAAGCGCAGGTTACTAAGGTACTCTCCATTAACTCTTATCTCTAACTGTTCCCATTCTAGGCTTCTGAAAACCTCCTGCAAGCACGCGGTAATTAGCATTGGGGAGATTGTGTCCCCCTGCCTTACGCCCTTCTTGAGTGGTATTCTGTTGCTTTCTTTATGAAGCAGTATGGTAGCAGTTGATCCCCTGTAGATTTCTTCTAGGATATTTATATATACTTCATTGACGCCCTGATTCCGCAGTGTTTGCATGACGGCTGATATTTCTACAGAATCAAACGCCTTCTCGTAATCTATGAATGCTATGTATAGTGGTTGGTTATATTCTGAGCATTTCTCTATTACCTGATTGATAGTATGAATGTGGTCGATTATTGAGTGGCCTGTTCGAAATCCTCCTTCTTCCTTTGGTTGATTGAATTCTAATGTTTTCTTTACGCTGTTAGCAATTACATTTGTAAATAGCTTGTATACTACAGAGAGCAAGCTAATCGACCTGTATTTCTTCAAGTTCTTGTCATCTTCTTTCTTATGTATTAAGATGATGTTAGCGTTATTCCAAGACTTTGGTACTCTTCCCGTCAGGAGACACCTCGTAAACAGGGTGGCTAGTTTTCTAACACAATCTGTCCTCCATCTTTCAGCAGATCTGATGTTACCTGATCCTCACCAGCAGCTTTGCCTCTTTGCATGCTCACCAAAGCTTTTCTGACTTCTTCTATCATTACTGGTGCGGTGTCATCTGGGTTACTGCTAGTTCTTATAGTATTAAAGTCGTGGTTGTCCCGGCTACTGTAGAGATCTCTTTAAATCTCCTCTGCTATTTTAACTATCCTATCCATATTGGTAGTTAATTTGCCTTCTTTGTCCCTTAGTGCATACATCCGCCTTTTGCCTATCCCAAGTTTCCTCTTCACTGCTTTGACGCTTCCTCCGTTTTTCAGAGCGTGCTCAATTCTCTCCATGTTATACCTTCTTACATCGCATACTTTACGTCTATTAAGCAGCTTCGAAAGCTCTGCCAGTTCTATTTTGTCTGTTGTACTTGACACTTTTATGATTTGACGCTTCTTAATTAGGTTCTTCGTTTCCTGGGAAAGCTTGCCGGTGTCCTGTCTAGCTACCCCGCCTCCAACTTCCACTGCACACTCCGTGATGATACTCGTCAGATTATCATTCATTGTATCTACGCTAAGGTTGGTTTCCTCGCTAAGAGCAGAGTACCTGTTCTGCAGTGACACTCTGAATTCCTGTACTTTCCCTCTCAGTGCTAGCTCATTGATTGGCTTCATGCGTATCAGTTTCTGTCGTTCCTTCTTCAAGTCTAGGCGGATTCGAGCCCGTACATTCTATGGTCACTGCATCTTACCTTGCCAACCACTTCCACATCCTGCACGACTCCTGGGTGTGCAGTCATTATAAAGTCTATTTCGTTCTTATTTACGCCATTAGGGCTCCTCCATGTCCACTTGCGGTTTTCTCGTTTTCGGTAGTAGGTATTCAAAATACGCAGATTATTGCGTTCTGCGAATTCTACTAGTATCTCTCCTCTAGCGTTTCTAGTACCGATCCCATAATCTCCTACTGCCTGGTCTCCAGCCTGCTTCTTCCCTACCTTTGCAATAAAGTCGCCCATCACTATAGTATGCTTTGTTTTTACCTTACTCATTGCCGATTCCACGTCTTCATAGAAGCTTTCAACTGAAGCGTCATCATGGCTGGATGTAGGCGCGTGAGCCTGTAACCACCTTCATCTTGTATCTCTTATTCAGTTTAATTACAATACCTACCACTCTTTCATTAATGCTATAGTATTCCTCTATGTTTACAGCTATGTTTCTGTGAATTAGGAACCCCACGCCCAGTTCTCTTCTGTCAGCCAAGCCCCGATAGCAAAGGACATGCCCATTCTGTAGCATCGTATAGGCCTCTTTTGTCCTCCTAACCTCACTGAGCCCAATTATATCACATTTAACAGCCTCTAGCTCCTCGAATAGTACAGCTAGACTTCTCTCACTAGATAAGGTTCTAGCGTTAAGCGTTGCCAAGTTCAGGTTCCAATGGCGGCCTGTCCGGATCCAGAGATTCTTTGCACCCTATGCTGCGTTGCAGATGTGACCGCCGCCGTGGTCAATTGCTTCACAGCTGCTGAGAACTAAGGGCCGTGAGTTATTTGACGTATGCATGTGGGAGTTGGTGGCCAGATACTGCACCAGGGTGGCCAATCCTTCTCTGGTGAGGGAGTGCGTTCCCGGTGGTGGTTACCGGTGAGGCCGCACCCCAGGCCTCGTAATGCAGTTCCATCACCACGCGGATATTTTTTATCCGGTTGGGAACTGCGCGGCACCGGGATTTGAACCACGGACCTTTTGCATGCGAGGCGGATGTTCTAACCACTACGCCATCGCTGCTCTGACTTTTGTACTTTTATACCAGGACAAATGCGAAAAACATTTTCAGTGCTATAGCCACAGCAGTTTGTCAATGCGACTCAGCATTGTCAGAAAAATGCTGTGATCCTCTGCCACAATCTGCCACGAAGTGAACTTTTCTTCATTCCCTTGAGATAACTAATTGGAATATCTGCAGTGAATATCACGGGTTCTGTATTCAGGACAACAGGATAAGTTTTCTCTGCGTTGAATCTGTCTAACAATGGTTTGTTATTTCAGCTTTGACATGGTTTCTATATATGAGGACGGGACAAGGATGGAGGCCCTTCAGGGTAAGCAAATATGTAAATTGCAGGAGTAATTAATATATTGTAGACCATCTTGACAAATGGAATATTGGATTTAGTCTAGGAAGTCGGGTTTAGTTTCTCGTGGCTCAAAGGTCACAATCAGTGTTTGGCTTGTGCAATCTGTCTCTGGTACAGCTCTCTTTTTTTCTTCAAAAAAGGAAAAAAACAATAAGGTAGGTTAAATGGTTCGGTTATGAAATTGAATGCAGTGCATGCTATATGGTTATAAACATTACTGCGACAGCAGTATTGTTAGCCGTGCGTTACTTTGAAGAATGAATGAAATGGCGTGTCACGCCCTACGACGTTCGCAATAGTATGCTCGGCCTTTTGGGATTTCTCGGTATCTTTTTATAATATCGACTGCAGATTGTCATTAACTTCGAGATAGCAGAATTTCTTAGCATCGATGGACATATTTGACAAGATTGTCTGTGTAAAAATTTGTTTTGCATAGATTGGCTCAGCCTGCTTGGCTGCCTCAGGTGCACTAGTACCGAGGTAGTGGCAATTCTAGGTGTAGGATTTTGGTGATTGCTTAGTTGATAGCATGGTAGAGCACGGGCTGACATTGTTGAAGCGTGCTGCCTTATATGCAATTCAATACAGAAGGCCTCTAAGAACTGATGGTAAGTACTATCACTTGCTATTGCGTTCATCTCTGCGAATTACATTCATGAAAGTGCACCACAAACCGCGGTGGTCCAGTGGCGAAGGTACTCAGCTGCTGACCCGCAGGTCACGGGATTGAATCCCGGTTGTGGCGGCTGCATTTTCTGTGGAGGCGGGAATGCTGCAGGCCCGTGTGCTAAGATTTGGGTGCACGTTAAAGAACCCCAGGTGGTCGAAATTGCCGAAGCCCTTGACTACGGCATCTCTCACTACGGCGTCTTCACAACGGCGACTCTGGAACTCTGTAGCGGACATCTGCTTCGTCCAGCCACGATGCCCGAAGGCAGTGTGCCATCCATTCAGTCTAAGCCTGCTCCATCACCTGTGATCCCTTCCAATATTCTCGATCCAGGTACATTTTGCGGCACTCGCACAACTGACGTTGACGAGTGGCTCGCCTTATACGAGCGTGTCAGCAAGCAATACAGGTGGGATGAGACGCTTATGCTGGCCAACATCGTTTTTTACCTGCGAGGTACTGCACGCGCTCAGTACGAGAAGCACGAGGAAGACCGGACGAGTTGGGACGTGGGAGAGCAGAAGCTCCCTGACTTGTTTGGCCAGTCAGTTGCTCGACAAATGGCAGCCAGACAGAAACTCGCGTCACGAGTTCAATCTTCTACTGAGTCGTACGTCACCTTTATCCAAGACGTGCTCGCCTTGTGTCGGAAGGCCGACAAAAACATGACCGAACTAGACAAGGTCAGCAATGTGTTGAAGGGCATAGCCGACGATGCCTTCAACATTCTGATAGGCAAGAACTGTACCACAATTGACTCAATTGTCAGTGAATTTTGGTGGTTCGAACAAGCCAAAAGCAGGAGAATATTTCAACGTTTTTTCTGACTTCCGAACACCGCTGTGACTTCTTCTTGCTAGGATCCTGAGGCGCCACGTCCATTTGTGAATCCTCCAAACATCACAAGAACTGTCTTCCAGGATCTGGAAGCCATGGCTCCTGCCACTTCTCAACCACCTGTGCCTGACAACTTGTCCCCAATATCTCTTTTTCAGACTGTTGTGCCACAAGAGTTTGCTAACATGGGCGTCTTTGTTCCCCCTACCTTTCAGCCACACACCGCAGCTCATAAATCCTAACGCTCACTACCACGCCGCCCCACTTATTGCTACTGTCGTGTTGGTCCCGCTGTTCTCATAGCGCTACGGAAATCCATCTGAGTGGCGCACACAATATGATCGACCAATATGCTTCCGTTGTCATCGCGTTGGCCACATTCCCCGCCACTGCCGCAACAGATAGTCTTTCCGGCAACGTTTTCTAGACGACCACTGACAGAATTGTAGGCAGTTCTCGCCACCTCGTTTTGCCGCTGACTACCTTCAGAACCTTCCACCTAGTCATTCAACGCTACGCTCCAAACCATTCTACGCCGATGTCGTCACCCAGGGCTCGTCGCTCCCGTCGCCTCAGGGTCCAGCCGCTCGCCGTCGCCTCAGGGTCGCCAGCCGCGCTCCTATAAACGCCGTCGATCCCCGTCACCAGCGTATTCTGGGCAGTTCTCGGGAAACTAACAGATGCAGCTTCTGGATGTGGCTTGGCGTTGACAACTCGGACCGAAAAACCTCTACCAACCATTATTTCAGACGAAATTTCCTTGGTGTTCTTATTGATAATCTGACCGTTAGAGCTCTTATAGACACTGGTGCCCACATATCCGTTATAAGTTCACGTCTTCTTTTCTGCCTGAAAAACGTTCTTACCCCTGCCATGTCTTCGACTGTGCGAGTAGCCGACGGCAGCTGAACATCAGTTCTTGTTATGTGCACAGGCCGCGTCACTGTCACATTTAAGTCCTCTTCGCTGTTCTAATCGCTTGCCCACACGATGTGATTCTCGGCATTGACTTCTTGACTGCTCATTCAGCCCTCATCGATTGTTCAACCGGCACTTTACAGCTAGAGTTGCCTTTGTATTCTGAGGTCCCTCCTGCAGCTCGCACACTGCTGCGGTTTATAAAGTGTCTACAATTACCGCCTCAGGCCACTGTGTAGCTTTCTATGTCACCATTCCCACCTGTTAGCGATGGCGACTACTTGGCAGCTCCACTCAGTCACCTGATCCTTTCCATGAACATCATACTTCCTGATACTATAATGAGGATTAGCGATAACAAGATGCTTCTTCCTATCCTCAACTTCTCCGTGTCGCCCCAGGTCGATCCTCAAGGTATTGCCTCAGCAGAACTCTCCACTCTGGAGCAATGTACCATTTCATCTCGCACTCCTGACATCAAGACCGTAGCCGAACCTGTCGCAGCCGCACAGAATAGAGCTCCCCGAGACAAAATGATATCAAACGACCTGTCAGCGTCCCAAGTTGACGCGCTCTGTGGTCTTCTATTTTATAATCTCAACATTTTTTATATCGACGACCGTTCGTTGACCGCATGAGCATCATAGCCCACCTTCTGGACACTGGCGACGCCAGTCACCTTCACAAGCGTCCTTACCGTGTGTCTCATTCAGAGCACCAAATAATCCAGAAAGAGGTAGAGAAAATGCTCAACAAAGATGTCATAGAGCCTTCAATTAGTCCGTGAGCATCACCTATTGTGCTTGTTAGAAAGAAGAAAAATGCCTGGCAGTTCTGCGCCAACTATTGCCATCTCAATTGAATAACCAAAAAAGAGGTCTATCCTCTACCTCGAATTGATGATGCACTTGACTGCCATCGTGGTGCCCAGCATTTCTCTTCCCTGGACCTACGACCTAGATATTGGCAGATTTCAGTCGATGACCGCGATTGCGAGAAGACGGCATTCATAACACGCGATGGGCTTTATGAATTTAAAGTCATGCCTTTTGGGTTGTGCAAAGCGCCAGCAACTTTTGAACGCATGATGCACTCTCTCCTTCACGGTTTTAAAGGATCGACGTACCCGTGCTATCTGGATGATGTCATCGTTTTCTCGCCAACCTTTTAAAGCCATTTTCCACCTCTGTCGGCCATTCTTGACGCATTTCGCTCGGCTGGCCTCCAGCTTAGCGCATCTAAGTGCACTTTGGGCGCCGTCAGATAAAACTGCTTAGCCACTGTGTTGACGCTACTGGTGTACGACCCGACCCTGATAAAGCCCGCGCGGTGTGCGAGTTTCCCGTCCCATGTTCCACGCAAGAAGTCCGCAGCTTTTTGGGACTCTCTTCCTATTTTCACCGTTTTGTCAGCAACTTCGAAGAAATTGCTCGGCCCCTCACGGATCTCCTAAAAGAGAACGTTGCTTCTTCCTGGCGTTAAGACTAAATACAATCATTTGCCTCGTTGATTTTTGCGCTCACATCCACAACTGTGTTGACTCATTTTGAACCAGCCGCTCGAACGGACATTCGCACCAACGCAAGTGGCCATGGCATAGAGGCAATACTCGCGCAAATGCAGAACAGCTCAAACCATGTCATAGCGTACGCTAGCCACCTACTTTCTCAGTCGGAAAAGAACTAATCAATTACTGAGCGAGAGTGGGCTCTCATCTGGGCTATCGCAAAATTTTGGCCGTACCTATATGGGCGCACGTTCGCAGTCATCGCAGGCCACCATGCACTCTGCTGGCTGTCAAGCCTTAAGGGGGCCCTCTAACACATTTCAACCCTCCATTTTTTACTTCTAGACTGCATATACTGACACAAGGATAAATTAGCGCAGCAAGAACGGCAGCAATAGCGGCGCGCAGTACGAAGTTATTCAATTAAAAAAAAACTCAAACTACCACAAAAAAATGTCTACTCTCCACTCGAATTCCGCGGGGTGCCATGACCCCATTTCACTCTCTGCTATGACGTTGCAGGGGGCCTCCATTGACATGGGCTGAAAGCTCTTACGTAGATGAAACTTGTACACCACTGTTGCCTGTTCAGTCAAATGTGTTTAAGGCGCTTCTGCTATAGCAACAGGCAAGGTGGTGCCTGACCACGCCGTTTTCTTTACGCAGTCGAACAGCTGAGTGAGACTGGTAGAAATGAGCCTCTCCGACTTGTCAGAACTCGAGCAGGTCGTTTCGCTTCGGAGCGAGGCTTTGCACGTCCTGTGATAGGCTGCGTTCATCGTCGTCATATCCACCCGCATAGTTCTAGCGAGCTTCACTGTGCGCAGACGTGGTCGGCAGCAATGAGGTGACTTAACTGCGTGATTAAAATACTAAATGATTTGATATCGGTGCGTCTACTTATGATAAAATTATCCCCAGCCATCGGTATACGCATAACACATACAAAAATAGGTGCTTCAAAAGTATTGGAGGGCTCCTTTAGGGATCCTAGAGGAAGACTCGAGCGACAGGCATTGCGATTGCAGGAGTACACGTTCTCTGTAGTGTACAAGTCTGGCAAGCTTCACACCGACGCCGACTGCTTATCTCGACACCTTGTTGAGCCACCCGACTCCTCTGATTTGGAAGCTGAGGCCAACATCCTAGCCATAAAAGATTTTCTGCAAATAGCCGACGAACAACGCCAAGATCTATCGCTTTATCCATGATCGACCCTCTTCAATCCAGCCATAAACAGTCTTCCTTGAGCCTATTTTTTCTCCAAGACAACGTTTTGTACAGCCATAACTTACAGTCCAATGGTGCGGAACTTTTGCTCGTCGTTCCACGTCATCTGCGCAAGGACATCTTGCAAGAACTTCACAACGCCCCAAATTCCGGACGTTTAGGTATCTCCAGAACCTATGACCGCGTCCACCGACGGTATATTCTGGAAGGACCTTTATCATTTCGTTCACCGCTACGTTGCAGTGTGTGACCTGTGCCAGCGTCGGAAGAAGCCTACGTCTCTCCCTGTCGGTCACCTTCAACCTATTGAAGTCGCAGCCGTGCCGTTTCATTTTGTGGGTTTGCATTTGTTAGGTCTCTTCCCAACATCAGCAACGGGAAACAAATGAATAGCAGTAGCTACGGATTAAGCCACTCGGTATGCAATTACTCGAGCGCTACCGGCCAGCTGCGCAACAGACGTCACAAATTTCCTACTCTATGATATCATCCTTCAGCATGGCGCTCCTTGTTACCTACTCACGGAACGTGGCCGCTGCTTTCTGTATCATGTGCTTGACGTCTTCCTTAGATCCTGTGCTACGCGGCACAACTTTACGACTTCTTATTAGCCTCATACTAACGGACTTACTGAATGCCTCTACCGCACACTGACGAACATGGTTGCTAAGTATGTTTCTGACGACCACACCAATCGGGACACTCCCTTGCTTGCTTTCTTGCTTGCTTGCTTGATCCTTTCTTTTGTGGCTCTCCCCCACTAAGGGGGATTGGCCAAGAAGCTGGTGGTTAATGCAAGTCAATACGTTTAGGTTTTGCAGACTAGGGGAATAGGATTACTTTGTTTTGACTGTGAAAACAATTCGGCACAATGTAAAAAAAGGGGGAGAGGAAGGAGAAAAATAATAGACTTTGTTGAAAATCTGAGGTGTAATCGTTATATGAAATTCTTCTGAAGTCTAAATTATTACAGTGTAACAGCTAAATAACAAATGGTAGATTGGCTAGTGAAAATGGGGAGCTGATCAATGACTCAGCAAGGTATAATCTTCTTGTGTTATATATGAATTGGCAGAGAGCCCCGCAGATGTTCCTGTCACTGTTTTCTAATGAAACGACCCTAAAAGAGAAAATATTAGTAGTATTAGGTGATAATCCTAGTTTTCAAATAAAATTTTGAAGCAATTTTTTCTTTGATTTTTGAAACGGTGACATGTGAGAAGAAAATGGTCGATATGTTCAAGTTCAATACAGCTTGAGCACAGTGGGGATGGCACCAGACCAGACCTCCATACCTGTTTAAGTAGAAATTAATAGTTAGTAAACGGCAACGGAATTTTGTTGAAGAGACTTCCAATTTACGCGTAGGACAACATTTATTATTCCATGCGAAGTGCAGGTGCATGAATCTGGATTCGGTATCGTAATTTTTGATGAGTCTTCAAAAGTTTTCTGAACCTCGCTGCTGTTACATAAACTGTAAGAGGCATGATTGGCACAATCGGAAGATAAAGGGATGTTCACGCGAGTGTGTCAGCTATCTCATTTATAAAAATACTACGATGATCTGGCACCCATATCATTCGCACTAGACTAATGTTTGCTGGGATTAATGATTTAAAAATTTCTAGTACTGCTGAGACTGCCCTTCCGTTCGCCTACAACATCGTCGTCTTCATCCCTCCTGCGTCATTTCTACACCCATGCCTGAGGTACCTTTCTATACCCGTAACAATATGGTGGTTTTGGGATGTTAAACCCCACATAACAATCAATCATGACAGTGCACCAGAATTATCTGAGTTTTGATTTTAGCTTATACTAAAACTGCTGTTTAAAAATTGCGAGTTGCCCCGCCGCGGTGGTCTAGTGGATAAGGTTCTCGGCTGCTGACCCGCAGGTCGCGGGTTCGAATTCCGGCTGCGGCGGCTGCATTTCCGATGGAGGCGGAAATGAAGGAGGCCCGTATGCTCAGATTTGGGTGCACGTTAAGGAACCCCAGGTGGTCTAAATTTCCGGAGCCCTCCGCTACGGCGTCTCTCATAATCATATGGTGGTTTTGGGGCGTTAAACCACACATATCAGTCAATTAATCAATCAATCAAAAATTGCGAGCTCTTCAAAGTTGTGAAGATAAAATATGCACAAAGCAGCTCACTTTGTTTATTGATTCAGAAGTTTGTCTTTCTACATAACGATATCTCTAGCAACGGCTTCTTAATAGGAAAGCAACCACATTTTTTTAAGTGACATACGTAAGCAAAAGTAATCAAATCATGGGAACGGGTGCAGAATTGCACATTATTTTCCCTCTATTGGTGACCGCTCCGCCATGAAGGGTATCGAGCGATGCTATCGATAGTGGATCATCATCAGAGCGATGTTATCGACAGTGGATGCTCTCGACAGTAGGCGTAGAAGGCAATTATACCATTCGTCCCTGTTGTCACTGAAGGGTGTAGTGAACGGGATGCATGGTGACCCAAGCGCTTTCTTGGTGGCATTTAGTAGTGCAGATGCTCTAGTGGAGATGAACATGCGTAATCGTTGTGGTTGTTAACCGGACCACAGCTTTTATGGCAACAATATGTGAAATATAAAAAGGCAGCACTTTTTTGGGGGCAGTAGGATGACACACTTTGCCAGATCGTCGTTGACGCACATCCATGTTGCGGTTCGTCACGCTTGCAGATGACCGAAGGGTGTCCGCCCAACCAATAAAAATGACAAACGTCCCACGATGTCCAAATATAATAGCTAAGAACGCCCGCTAAAATAGTACCACGCCGCGTTTAACAGCGCTGGTCTCTGGTGTAAGAAACTAGCCGACAAGCATTATTAGCACCTGGCTGCTGAATATTCTGTCGAGTGATGCGTTTTCGCTTAACGTTCCCCGCCTGATTTTTCTCAGTCATTTTAAGGCACTGGTCTCGGTTTTCTACAACATGTTGTTGCAGCAGGCAATTTAAACTGGCGTGCAGCGTTATTCTGTTATCTTTTGAAGGTGGGGGTAATGCTACCGGCGCGTGCTGCGGCGCATGTCTGGCATCTTACCGGATACTTCACGAACGGTGACTGCCATTTCGGTGCTACTAAGCTGCGAAAAGCCACGTAAATTGAGCGCGTATTACTCGACATAGATCAACGAGCAGGGTGTCCGAAAGCACTATGACGGCAATATTGACGCACGCTCTACAGTAAATTGTGGAACCACGTGGGGTCTCTCTGCCACAGCAGTGTAGCTACTGGGTACATAGTGTGACTACTGACATCGTCTCCAGTAAAGGTGTGCAAACATTCCAAAGTGAAGAATAACAAATCGAATAGCATTGTGGACAATTCGGTACTCGAATGCAATAGGTACATATTTAAAAAAAAACGAACACTTTTTTAAGTTTTTGTTTATCAGAAACGAACGAAGAACCCCAGAAGAAAATGAAAGAGCTAGACATGATATTTCTTATTTTAAACACCAAAATATTCTGCATTGAGTTCAAGTCTTTATACCGACGATATATTGATTACTCGATAAAGGCGTATCTTCTGAAAACTCAATTCTTACACACTTTGTTTGATGCAGTTGTGTCACAATAATCACTTTCTTCGTCATCTTGTGATCACTAAAGTCACTGTATAGGCGGGAACTACAAATGCATGCTTGCGTAAATTGTTATTGCGTATATAGTTTGTGAATTCGAACGTTGATACACAGATTTTTTCGGCGCCTAGGCTCAAGTTTTGCTAACGAATTGATTCGTTTTATTGCAACTGAAGCTGCATATCTGTATTTCTTTAAAGACTGATTATTTTCTGCATTCAAATTTCATTTAAAATCAGACGACAAACTCTCTCACGGATTATTCTAGTGAGCACTAAATTTCAACCAACAGTTACAAAAAATTACGAAGTTTCTGGTCCTGACTGTAGCGTTCAAGATTTTGGCATGTTGATTCAATTATTGGTAACCATACTGATCTTTGGTGAAAATTTGCAAACATTTCGTTCAAATAAATTGTTTCGAATACCCAAGATCAATTTGGAGAAAGGTTGTTTTCTCATTCAAAAACTATTCGAACATTATCTGATATATATTTGTATTTGATTCGTGCCATCACTTTAAGATTTTTATTTGACTACGTTCCGAAATTTCCTGTTCGCCCACCCACAACGTACAGCTGATTGATTGACATGTGGGGTTCAACGTCCGAAAGCTGCCATATGATTAGGAAAGATGCCATATAGAAGGCTCCGAAAATTAGGCCACCTGGGGTTCTTTAATTGGACACTAAAGGCAACTGTAACGTCAACGTAATTGTTGAAATAGCGGTCCTGAAACCCCGCAGTGGTACTTTCGCGCCAAAGAAGGGCTTATTTTGAAATAAAATTACGTTTTAATAACCCGCATCCGGTTAGCGCCCTTCAAATTACCCGCCTCCAAAAGCGGTTTGACTCACGTCACTGCTGCGGTGCACAACGTTGCCCGCCTTTACAGCGCGGTCGCCGACACTATAGTAGACAGAACGAAAGCTGTGAGAGCCACAGCAACAACAACGGCCATCATTCAATTTCCCGCCATTGGCTCCGAGAATGCAGACGTGTTTTAGCTCAACTGAGTCCTGCTAGATGGCATGGCACGTGCACTGTAAACGCAAAATCAACGCAAAAGTTGACTTTTCGGACTACTGCACCATTTTCCATTGTAACGTCCAGCGGTTCTTTTTTTTATACGAATGAAACAGAAACGAACAAGCAACACTTAGTTGCGTCCCTAGATGCACGGAAGATGCTTTAATTAATGCAGCTAGATTAATTACTAAAGATTAATTGTAGAGGGCTCATCTTAGGTCATCGGTAAATTTTTGAGAATTTCCTACTGCGGCGCATGTATTCTTGTGCATTTACCTTCAATTCTCGGTAAGTAGGGCACTGCTGTTAATAATACTGTCGTTTTACAAGTTGTCATACATTAAGTTTGCACTCTGACCTAAATGTTTATTTGACTTTAGTGTTCCTTTAACGTGCAGCCAAATCTCAGCACACTGGCCTACAGCATTTTCGCCTTACGAAAATGCCGCTGCCACAGCCGGGGTTCATTCCCGCGACTTGCGGTTTAGTAGTCGAGTACGTTAGCCACTAGACCACAGCGGCGACGCCCCAACCTACAGCGTCGCCATCACCCATAGCAGGTGCTCTACGACAACAAGCCATCTCTCATACGTCTGCTCGACTTCAAGCCAAACTTCTATCAGGCCCACTGGTCTCGATTCTTGCTTCGGTGCGAGCTGCACGCTAAGGGCAAATTTTCAACACAAAGGTGCCTAAATCCGGGGAGCCCGACGCTTATCATGACGTATTTCTATCCCAAAAATGCATAGGCAAACTAAATACAACAAAACAGGAAAGAAAAAGAGCAAAATGAAAAGAAACGATTGCTTGCATGTGAAGAACGAAAATTTCCCTCTACAGGAGTCAACACCAGATTTGTTTGATCTACGATGATGCCTGGTGGCCTTTAATCTCACTGTGCTACTGTGAATGACACGAGAGGAGCTACATGAACGTACATTTTATCTCACGAACTTGCCTCTCCGGGTGCTATATTTTGTCGGGTTGGTGTCGCACTCTGGAAGCACTTGTGTGAAGTACACTCCTAGAAAAAAATGGAATATTCGGAGAGTTGTTTTGCTACACAACAATAATTGTCATCTAACTTGCTCACGTTTCCTTTCTTGAAAACCTGGCACTGGCAACTTTCCTGTCGGGAATGCTACGTCATACTGTTAACGCGTTCGCTGTTCGCGACCGCGAGCTACCGGAACTGTTGCGATATTGCGAGGAAAGTAGTCGAAGTAGAGGACGATTATTGATGTGCAGCAGAAACACTCACCAAATACTCAAGTTTTAAGTGTAATAAGTGGCCTCTGCTATCCGCTCTGGTAACGCATCGTTACTACGACAGTCTACTCGGCGTGCTAAAATTTTCAAGTAGCAGAACTGTAGATTTTCAAGTGCATTAACACATTGCGTGGTGGCGGCTTCAGCCCAAGACTCACTTATATCTGCGGATATCTAAATATACCTCTCTGATGCTGGCACGTCAGTTACTTGACATTCCTTGCTAGCCTTGTGCAAAATCATGGCCAGGTTATAGAAGATACACAATGTTCGCCGCGTCTCTGTTCACGTTTCATAATGATATAAAGGAGTAGACGTCAATCACTAAGGTTTCTTAGGAACCGATAAGCTACGCTGTGTTTTTAGCCTTTCACCACTAGTTGAATGCCTGCCCAGCTTTTTCATTTAATACAGCTTCTATCTTTGTGTTTTTCTTTCATTAGTGATATTGTTAATATGTGTTGGCCATAAAAGCAGCGCAGTAAAACACCCACAATGCATGGCTGTCACCTTCAAGTTAGCATGAATCACAATCTAACATGTTGTGGTGCATTTATAGTTTAACGCTGTACTCGCACGCAGGCTTTGCCTTTGTTGCTTCCGCTTGTACTACGCACCGGCAACAGCTCGGTGAGGACCAAGCATACACTTTCGAAGGAATTCGTATCATAACCCATGAAGTCGCACACACGTAAGTTTCCATTTTGAGACAGATGTAATGTTCTGTTTTATATTATAAAGAAATCAGGATGCGTAGATTTAGGTTGTGGCGCCATGAGTACTGATTGAGCTCATGTAATCTACGTTTAAATAAGGCATATGTGTACAACCAAAGCTCAGTGACCTCCTATAACTGTGAACAAATTCCTCCTGATAGCAATGCAATATTTCATTCCAAAACTGTTTAGATGTGCCTTTTTGTATCTCGTATTTCCGAGCTAGAATCTTCTTAAACTAGTATGAGCCAAAAATTGGGTAAATTACACTACTCATCATTCGTTTGCTAAAGAGTATAATGCTTAGCCGTACAAATCTGTCAAACCATCGAAACATCACCAGAGCATCACACTCCTTCTCAAAAATGAGTACCATGGGTAGAAAACCCAAAATAATAGAAACTTATAGCGACCAAACTTGCACTTGCTACAACCTGGTTAGAGTGAAGTTCAACTTCGTTACAACCAAGTACCACTTTGACAGAGTAATTAATAAGCATGAAATGGATCAGCTCAACTGCATATGAAGCTCTGCTCTCATTCGTGCATGCTTTCAGGCAGTCAATTTAGTATTATAGGGACACTCTCGGCTCAATTCGGCCATCCCCGTAACCATCGCCCCGTAATCTCCCATATATATATATATATATATATATATCCAGCGAGTGTCTTCTGTGAATCCAGTGATGAATAGAAATTGGCTTGAGCGGACAAACGTGCGAAAACTTTTATTGCTCCTACGTTTCGACCGGGGTCCGGCCTTCGTCAGGGAATTTCGGCCGGGGTCCGGCCTTCCCTGACGAAGGCCGGACCCCGGCCGAAACGTAGGAGCAATAAAAGTTTTCGCACGTTTGTCCGCTCAAGCCAATTTCTATATATATATATATATATATATATATATATATATATATATATATATATATATATATATATATATATATTGTGAAGGAAGAAAAGAGACAGCTGTTATATTCTCCGCTTCCTCTTTCTCTACCTCACTCGCTTTGAATGCGTGTCTGTGCCAGAGTGCCAGTGTAATTCTTCGTCATCACACTTGGCCATGATTGCAAGCATTGTCGATGGGCCACACGACAATGTTCTGGTGGGTGAGGTTAGGTGCTTCAGGTTTCAGGTGGGTGGGGTTCGCTGGACCGTGGTGGTCGGCCCCGACCACGTTGGATGATTGTCGGAATTGGCTCCGGCTGCTGACACTTACTATGCTGGTCATGGTCGTCCCCATGTCGTGGTGGACACTTGGTCCTGGTTGGCCCCTTTTTTGATGATGGCTGTGGGGGACGACATTGAATCCGTCGTGGTGGTCTACAGCCTCGACAATGCTGCGTCGTTTCATATAAAATAGTTCATGTTCGATTTTACTTTGGTAGACCGAACAGGCAGCCTCGTGGTAATCGAAGTTCCCAGCAGTGATGTGGTTTGGTGTCCCAATTTTTTTGGTGATGATTCTGCCGGGTGGTCCTGACTGGATCTACATGGTCGCACGTTGATCGTAGAACGTTCGGCTTTGTTTCGCTCCATTTTGAAAGACAGGGCAGGAACTAGTGGTTTCAGCAACAACTTGAACACGGCCGTCTGCGCTATTTCTAGTGGGTTGGAAGGTGCCTGGGTTTCCTACTCGACTTCTGCGTTAGCGTAGGGTGAAGTTCTCGCACTGACCTGCGACGTGGCTGGTGCTCTTGCAGAGGTTTCTCCGTTTGTTCTTAACATTCTTAAGTCAGCAATCCTTGAAGCCTCCCTGCGCAAAGGCGGGAGATTATCGTCGGATGCCGTTGTTAACAGAGGACTTGAGGTGCACATGAAGAGGTTCGATGAAGTTGTTGTCAGCCTTCTCACAGATTCTGAAAAGTCTTTTCTGAGCGAATAAATAGGGTTCTTACGATGCGTCACACGCAGATCCGCACCCATCCAGTGAAAGATGTTGTTGGATTCCGTCGAGACGCATGTACTAGGTGACAGAATAAGCACTGCGACGTAGGCTTGTGCATCCAAGTGCTTAAGCAATGGTGAGCAGGGGTACCGATTTCTCGATCGATAAAGATGCAAAAAGCTCTCGACCATCGTCATGGGTGTTCTGGCATCGGACACTGAGGCAGAGCCAGAGCATGGCTTTAGTCCTCTGTAGTTTCATTTCATTTCATTTCATTTATTTTCTCTGAATGCACAAGGTGTTACAGAGAGGAGTTGTGGAAAACAAGTAACAATCTGCCCAAACAAATGGAGCATGTTACCAGGCGGAGCTGTATAGCTTCCTGTAGGAAAGCTGTAGCGCGCAGTTTCAGCCTCGAAGTGGGGCACTTCCTGAGCTCTGTCCTTGTGGAAGATCGAGCTTGACTTGCCGGATGGAGTCGCACGAAAAACGTCCAAAAGTGGAAAGCAAGGGCTGTACTCCATTCTGCCCAGGACTGCTGCCTGACGCTTTCGTACCTGTGCCATGCCGCGGCACCATCAGAAAGGTGGTCCACCGCCAAACTCCTCTTCTGCTATTCGGTTCGCGCATTGCGAGCAGCGAGAGCGTTCATTGTCACCACCCAGTCGTCGGCGGCGTTCTGGCACCCGTGGAATTCCGGTAGTTTGCAGAGTGCCGGTGATAATTGGATGGCAGGTGAAAATACAGAGTGTGCCGACGCCAAACCAGGAATGTGTTGTGAGAGCTGTGCGAGGAGACACTTCAGCTCTCTGTGGTTCTCGGCTGACCTTGACTCAATGTCTTGCGAGGCGGCCGCAGCCAGCAGGGCACAGAATGTCTGTACAGCTGCAGGAAAGAGAATTCCGCGCTATGCAGGCGTTAAGCTCAAAGTGGAGTCGTGCGAGAATACGCCTCAGCCGCGGGGCGCTATCCGATGACCCACACGCGGAGCCAGTGGCAATGTTGGGGAGGTGGGAAGTAATAGTTGGGGTCATGGTAGCGGGTTTCTTCTCCGAGGGAGCTTGTACAGCATCCGAAAACTGCTGAGAAGTCCATAGAGCATTGAACGAGAGGGTGTCGCGACGGAAAACATGAACAGCGTTCCCGTGCAAAGGGTGACCACGCGCTTCTCGGTGACGCTAGGGTACGCCAAGAAAGCCCGACTTAAGTCTCTTGGATGCTCACCTGTTATAAGATCTTTGGCACGGGATTCATATCACGGGAAGTGTACGTGACGTTTGCGAACGACAGGAGCCCATGCGCAATCTCTCACGAGGGTGGTAGCGAGATTCCTGTCAGGTGGTGTCCTGGAACTACCGAAGAGGTCTTGAAGCCATCTGCAAAATTCGGTGGGTATACTTGCAGCAGCGGTAGCGTCATGAAGTCCATGATTGATGAAGCGTGGATGGCGTTCTTTGATGGAGAGACCCGCGCTGCTGACGACACGCGAGGACACGTACAGGGGGCTTAGCCGTAGGGATCAGTTGTTGAACTACGACATTATAAAGGAATAAAGGAGACAGAGACAGCCCCCTTGCTGTGAGGTGGCTGTTATACACTTTCTCTTCCTCTACCTCGCTCGCTTAGTATGCGCGTCTGGGCCAGAGTGCCAGTATCAGTTTTCGTCACCACACTAACAGAATCACACTAACATTATAAGAGTCTCACGTGATCACGTTTCTGCCCGCGCAACTGATGCCTCTCGTGCATGGGCACGAGTCTGTGTGGTTTTGACATGCGTAGAAGAAGAACACGTATTGGCTGATGAACATCTCTGTTTGGAATGTTCTAGAGGATTGGCTCGTTTTCGGATTAAGTTTTCAGGGCACAAGTTCGCCCACAACAAATTAGTTTTTGGACATTTCTCTCTTCATTTCGTTACAATATTACAATACTCCTGCGCAGCTAACACATCAAGGGAAGCCATTCTCCCCAGAGAGGATAAAAAGAGAATGGGGCTTTGTGCAGTGCATGTTTTTTCATCTTGGTCAATGCTTTGCCCACAAGTAAATACGGTTTTAATCAGTCATGTCTCATCTGACTTTGCATAACATTATTGTGGGGGAGACGTAGGCACTAGTAATAGAGAAAGACAGTTCTTGACCATTCAAATTTAAAAATTGGTATCACAACAAATTTTCCAAAAAGACGTCTACACTCTCACGTTTGACGGCGGCCTCCGCTGCTACCGTGGTGTTGCTTTCTTGTCATAATTTCACCTCAGATGTAATTACTTACGAATGTATTTGGAAAAAATTGATTGTGAAAAGACAGCGTTATGTACCCCTGAAGGCCTTCATATATTCGAAACTACGACATTGGTCTTTGCAAATCCCCAGCCACCTTCAGGACAATGATGGGCACCGCCTTCAAAGATTTGGATTATCGACCTGCTTGTGCAACATGGACGACGTTATAGTCTTCTCATCTACTTCCGCAGCACAGCTTGATGGCTTTTGGGCCATTCTATCAAAAAATTTCATAAGTGAGCCTCCGCCTCAACTAGTTGAAGTGCCAGTTCGGCATTTGTGAAGTTACTGTGCAGGGCCGCATCGTTGATGTTTTCGGTGTCTCACCAGACCTAGCATAAAAACGCGCTTCAAGAATCTTCTCTTTGCAGCGCTGTTTCGACGATGCTCGAAGTTTTTTGAGCTTGTTTTCTAAGTTTAGGTGGTTCAAGAAATATAGTTCACTTGAAGAAACTTTATTTTCCCAATGGTGATGCCGGCGCTAGGCTGCCAAGGATGTACCATACGAGGAACATCTTCCGATGTTCTTGGCAACAAAAAGCTTTCAGGTACCCGCATGCCCATTCACTGACCATCTCAATCAAGACGTCTTCTTTTATATTGATCTCCTGGAAGCTGAAGCATTTTGTAACATAATTACCGCTCTAAAGACACCACCCATTTTAAACCTGATCCTACAAGTCTGAAAAGATGCCAGCGAAAACTGCACTGCATGTTTTTTCCCGAACTGAACGGAGTGCGGAGCGAATCATTACGCACGGAAGTCATCTTCCTGATAATTCTCAGAGCAAGAGCTGCACAGGTCATCACGCTTTGTGTGTTAAGGCGAAAACTCTAATGTATCATACGGCTACCGGTGACTGTCTGACCTCCAGACAAGGTGAGGCTGCTATGGTGTCTGCCCGTCACGTGGGAGCATAAATGAGCTATATGAGCGATAAAACATGGATGACGTCTGGGTGATGCTGAAATTAAGAAATACCAACACATGTGAAACTCAGGCACATTATTGTTGCGTGACACTGCCATTCACGGTAAACATTAACAAAAAAGCACACACTCGTTTCGTTTTTGTGCCATTTCACTAGAAGTGAACAAAAGAGACATGGTATAGTCATTGAAATGACACTAGGCTTTCACCGAGCACAGTTTTCAATGTACAAAGTATCCGTAAATTACTCACGTTCTCCACTGAAAGGTTCCTCTGATGGAGTTGTTCCTTGCGCGTTGAGACTTGAGAAGTACTTTTTGCTTAGTTTCTTACAAGTCTGAATGCATCCATAAGCACGCTCAGTGCTTTTCTCGCTACCCTGTTGACCCACTAGACAAATCACTCATCACACCTAGCCCCCAGCACCATTTGTTACTCGTTTTCTTACGACTTGTGATGGAACGTTGTCATAATCCTGCCTTGTGATCACTCAGATCGTCCTTTGCCGTCGTAGCGTGCGTCGAGCCAGGTAATCCTGATATACTTCTCGTCATGCCTAAGTATCTACAGCTCTGCGGTGCTGCGTGAGCTTTACGGCGAACCATTTGCGGGCCGTGCCTTTCGGCGTATCTCGCATGTACAACCATGTCTGGCGCCTCTTTCTGCGCTATCTCGACCGGTCGTTTATCGTTACCTGGCTTCCTCAGATAAAAAAAAAACATCTTCAGAAACAGTCCGCCACACCACACGCTAGATTCCGACTGCTATTTATCCCCACCGAACTTTTGATACGCGTTTTAGGCCTTTTTGATTGTTCTCGTCAAACTACGTCCACAAATAAGTTATCGTTGCCCTAGACCACACAACCAGCTAGGTCATCGCTGCAGTGCTGCCACCAGCACCGCTACATGCATTATCAACTTTCTGCTCTATTATGAATTCTACACCATTGCGCTCCTCACCGATTACTTAAAGACTGCGGCAGCACATTTTGTTCCCTCGACTAATTTACAACTTTTTGCACGCTTCCTCGACCCAAAACAAGTTACACACTTGTTACCACCGCCAAAGGAATGCCCTCACCGATCACCTAAATAACATCTTAATGGGCATTCTCTCGAAACATGCCTCATCGGATTGCCGTAACTGCGATCTGGTACAACCTCACAAGACTTTTACCTTCAGTTCATCGAGTCATGACGCCTCCAGTTATCAATTTTTTGTGAAACTTGCTAAGCTAGTTGGTACAAACACCGAGGAGAATAGGGGAAAGATCACTCGCGACTAACCCTAACGCTTGCAAAACCATCGCAATATATACACCACTCCCTGCAGGCGCTATAACACAGCGTCCGTCACATCACAACAAGCGACCAATATAAGTGAGCATGTTAGTTAAAAAGACCTTTAAAAAATCAAATTTATCCCGCCATAGGACTACTGACAAATCACTTATACAGATATCTTTCTGATGAAGTATATTTCTGGCATCTCTCACCAATCACCTCGTGGCTACTACTTAGAATGAAGAGATTCACAAATGTTGCTTCATATTCACATGTTCTACAGTGCATAAACAAATGTGCCGAAAAATTGTTCGTGATGTAAAGATCCCGCTCCCTTGCTCGATTATCTACGTATCGATCTTACGGTCTCCCCTGTGCTTCGGTCTCGTGTTATCAACGTAGTATGCAACTTAAGGTGCATATCGACAGACGGACGAAACTAATTTTCTAGTTGCCTGTTCATGTGGTCATGTTCTGTTCTTCTCACTATAAAGCATCTCTCATTATTTTCATGGTGTTTTTTTGTTTTTTGCGGTATGCAGCCTTGGTTGCTCACACGATGGTACGACGGCTCCAGGTGTGGTACGATCATTTGTACCGAACAGTGAACATTGCCCATGGGGAGATGGGTACATTATGAGTTATTTGCAAGAAGACTCCAGAAGCATGCAGTTTTCTAGTTGTTGCAAGTATGACATTCAACGTTTGTCTTGGTAAGTGTCATAATAATAATAATGATAATATTATTAATATTATAATAATAATAATAATAATAATAATAGTTAGTAATTATTTTTGGTAACGAGCAATTTGATTTGAGTGAAAGAAACGCTGTAGCGTAGCGCTCGCTAATTTCAAATACCTGGGAATTTTGCAAAGGCAAGTCGTAATGTTTCCATAGCGCGCATCTCTTCCAACATATACAATTGTAGTATACCTTCTTAGCTACCGAATTATCAAATTTACTTGGACTGTGATGTCAGTTAGTAGCAGAATAAGTAGTAAGTCATTCCAGAGAAAGTGATAGTCTATTTTTTGAAGGCTCGGGGGGGGGGGGGGCAAGTTCACTTTTTTCATGGTAATTCTGATCTGCCAATTGTTTTTCGGTCATATAGAGAATGATATTCAAATGAGAAATTGTGATTTTCCTATGAAGTAGATGCATGCACCATTCTTTATTCATGCTGGCAATATTTGATTTTTTTTTAATTCGTCAGATCAAAGCTGCCGAAGTCGGCCTCCGTTAAAGCTTTTTTGCTTTTGCATTTAACTTACTAATTCCTGTCCTTGCCGTCTCTCGGTAGATCATCTCTGGGACTTCCCACCTCGTGTGGCCCTTGTTCAGCAGGTATAAGACACATGTGTCTGCAGCAAAACTTTTGATGACGTATGCAATAACATTTTCACGTTATTGATGTCGTAATTACGCAGGCATATTCGTCGGTACTTAGCTACGGAGCAGAAACCTGGAGACTTACAAACAGGGTTCAGCCTAAATTGAGGACGACGCAGCGAGCAATGGAAAGAAAAATCGTAGGTGTAGCCTTAAGAGACAAGAAGAGAGCAGTGCGGATTAGGGAACAAACGGGGGTTAAGGATATCATAGCTGAAATCAAGAAGAAGAAATGGACATGGGCCGGGCATGTAGCGCGTAGAAAGGATAACCGCTGGTCGTTAAGGGTAACTAACTGGATTACCAAGAAGGGAAGCGGGTTAGGGGGAGACAGAAGGTTAGGTGGGTAGATGAGATTAAGAAATTTGCGAGTATAAATCGGCAGCAGCAAGCACGGGACCGGGTTAACTGGCGGAACATTGGAGAGGCCTTTGTCCTGCAGTGAACGTAGTCAGGCTGATGATGATGATGATGATGATGATGATGATTCGTCGAGCCCCCTTACCCTCTTAAAGCAGTTTCGCTCATCCACAGCCGGGCTTGACTGCACCTGCGTGCCCTTCTTTTGACACGGCTTTGTCACCCGTCGCGAAAGCAATGGAAGAGTGAGTATGTTTCGCCACCCGTCCGCGGTAGGGGCGCTGCCACCCTGACCTAGCAACTAAGTATTACGGCTTGGTGGCGCTAGCTACCACCCGATCCAAAGGGTAAAGCCATATCAACCCATCCATCCATCCATCGAGCATCTCCTGCGCCACGCACGCGACACAAGAGTATTTCTCAATGTGAAACTGCGGAATGCGGTTTTTTTCGGCAAAGAGGGGGAGGGGATTATTCGAGAAGTCAGGAAAAATTGGAGGATCCTATACTTAAAAAAATAATCTTGTCAGACGACTCGACGCTTAATGTATATACGCAATGCTCATTGATTATACAAGCCGAAACTCAGTGAACATGCAGAAGACTCGGCCAAAGAGAGGTATATTGCACGAGGCACAAAGCACTGGAAAGGATGAGAGAGCGAGAAAGAAACAATGCTGCACCTGTTGTGAAAGCAGAGAGCACTAAATACCTTTTACCCTTGATCTCGTTGGACAACGACGCTGCAATAAGACAAGTCACTCGTAGAATGGCAAGCACGCCTTCCTTTTGCTAGCTATTTTCTATTTTTAATTTTTTTAAATACATTCGTAGTGATTTCAGGGCTAAAACTTTCAGTCTGCAGCTTGACAGCTCTTTCAAACACGCACGTGTGTTGTATATTTATTGGTTAGAATAACTGCGAATACGAAAAAAAAGTAAAAAAGAAAAGAGGACACTTTTTTGCTACTGAATTAGCCCTTCGGACGGCACGCCCTGAGAGTGGTGGTGTTCATTAGGCTAACACCACCTGTAAATATTGATTTCGGGGATCCCAAGCTCTTTAGCATTCAATTGTACTGCAAGCCACATTCACGAAGAATGCAATTGAGAGACGCAGCTGCTTGTGCTCGCAAGGCGCTTGCCTCGGAACTCAAACTCTCTCTAGTTCAAATCAGTCCTGCGCTATTCTGGGAGTTTGTGAAAGAACATGTTTAAAAAGAGCAACTGACAACGTTCCAGCTTTTGGGCAAGTAAGCGTTATTTTTTTTAAGAAAGCTGTATGAATTCTATTGTAGCCCAGTGCTCCAAGCAGGTTGCTGTCAGTTTTTCTCTCTCTAGAGGGGCAAGCTTTATTCTGGGATTCATCCACCACGGCTGCATTTCCTTCGGTATTCTGCCAGTGTTCAGTCTACAGCGATTTTTCGACTTAAGACTGTCACAGAAAATTTAGTACGCCCATTACGCACATGAATATATAATAGCTGTGTGGTGGTATATTTCTGTATTCCATATTGCAAGTGCCATTAGTCGAAAACAGTTGGTGTTTCTTGTCACTGATGCCCAGACAATACTAAGCTGTGCACGAAGTGACATAAGAACATATCGAGAGATAACCTCATCATCAACGACCAGTCTTCATCGACTTTCGTATGCAGCAGACACTTGCGCGACGAAGACTATGTGACTGCGTTCCGCGTCAAAAAACTTAATCCTGAGTCCAGAATAGTCCTTTCGAGAACTATTCTTCCTACTTTATTTCAAGTGCATATATGCCTAGCGAAGATCCTGTTCACGAGTTTCGCCCCTACGTCAAACATCAAAGAAGCGAGAAGCGGAGACCAACAAAACAGATCTGGATGTTGTGACGTCACAAAACGCTTTCAATCAACAAGAAGCAGTAAGTGTTTCCACGCAAACAATGAACAGCGACGCTCATCGCAGGGATCGATACCAAACTATGATAGAAAGATTGCGCTTTCAGGTGTCGTATTATCGTTCAAAATGTAAAAATGCGTAACAATTGCTGAAAGATGAGAAGGAGATGCCCGAATATTATCGCGAAAGCAGGCACCGCGCATGTGTTAAGAAAACCGCAACAGATGCACAGAAAAGAGAAAAAAGACGTGTTTTGTGCATCATTAAGAATCTTCGGAAGAAAGCGTTCAGCGTGTTCAGACGAAGTTGTTAGGGAGTGTGTGATTGGCGCTAGCTACCCCAAAGAGGCTGCGATCATGCTCGCACTTCGGGACTTCTGACACTGGCAGCAAAGCGCAATCTTCAGAGACATAGAGCTCTGATTCCTACATCATCAGGTATGAGCAACGCCATAAACCCTCTGTGCATTTTCAACGAGTAGGCACCTTGTTTTAGATGCGGAAGCATCTTATACTCGTGCCTTGTAGTGCGCCGTCCGCGCCGTCCGCACCGCTTCTCGAACATTCGACAGCTGACGCGCGCGCATGCGCCGTCGCGCCGTCGCCCACCATCTGTGCCGCGCGCGCTTCTCCTTCGAGAACATTCGACAGCTGACAGCGCTTGCGCCGTCGCGCTGTATATATACTCAAGGACGGCGCTCGCTCGCTCATGTCCGCTCGTCCGTTGGTTTGTACGGTGCGTCGACGTCCGAAGTCGCCGTGAAATGAATGCCAACGAATCCACAAACAGAATGATCGACGTCCCTTCGACCAGCGCCGGCCAAACTGTTGGCGGAACCGCAAGCAAGTCGTCGTCGTCGTCGTCCGAAGACAAGGCAGCGCAGAGAAGAGCTCGCGACGCCGAACGTAAACGTCGGCGTCGAGCGGAAGATTCTCAACTTAGAGAACGCACGACGACTGCAAACACCACCAGCCGACCACCATTCGCGGAACCTGCATCGACCACGTCTTTGCAAATTTCGACCTACGACCGATGCAACCCGATCCACTCACTCTTTACTTTACCGACCACAAAGCCATCGTCCTCAAAGTTCGTCGCAATAAATAAAACACCGCCCTTTCGCATACGTGCCGTACGTGTTCACTCATTTAACACCCCATTTCACAACCATGTTAACCAATTTAGCCATCGACCCAAGTAAGTCGCAATTTAACACCCGTTAACCAATTACATGCTTCCGCATCCTCCTCAGTGTTCCCCCGAGGGAAGCTGCGGGCAATTTTTTTCAACGTGCGGTGAGTGGAGAAGCGCGCGCGAAATCAAGTCCCAGCGTTGCGTGCACTAAACAGAGTGGTGGAGAAAGGTCAGGGTCGCAGCGCCCCCTCAAAGCAGCGGCGATAGGCATGTACTACACTAGATTCGAAGGCCGTAATAATGAGCGCTCAGGTGCACTCTAGCCCGGTTGTGGTTCCCCAGCAACGTAAAAAGAAGGTGGATGGATGGATGGATGGATGGATGGATGGATGGATGGATGGATGGATGGATGGATGGATGGATGGATGGATGGATGGATGGATGGATGGATGAATGGATGGATGGATGGATGGATGGATGGATGGATGGATGGATGGATGGATGGATGGATGGATGGATGGATGGATGGATGGATGGATGGACGGACGGACGGACGGATGGACGGACGGACGGACGGACGGATGGACAGACGGATGGATGGATGGATGGATGGATGGATGGATGGATGGATGGATGGATGGATGGATGGACGGACGGACGGATGGATGGACGGACGGATGGATGGACGGAAACACTCAAAGTGCCTTTGGTGCCCCAAGAAATGGTTCCAACTTAAACAGACTTCTGCCTAGTCCTCAGCATAGTGAGAGGCACGCATTTTCTTAGTGTGCGACGTTATGTTAGCAAAGTACAAAGAACAAAGCAATAAGATACAGAAACGAAAGAGACGATAGGTATGTTTATTGAGTCCTGCAGCTAGTTCGGATGGTCAAAATGTAACCTATAGCATACTCCTAAAACTTGTAAAACCTAACGTAGCCAAAACTCACATTATGCGTTGAGAACCGCTCACGTGAGCGGGTGGCAGCGATGTACTCGTCGGCATCACAATTATTATCTCTCCGTAACAGTGGTTAGTTCGGGTAGCAGTGATAAATAATAAAGTTGTTGGCATTCGAATACATTTGTGAGGCACGTTTGTAACCGCGCAGCTACGTTTCAAATAAAATAGACTATTTTAGCAACGTATTCAAGTAATAAGGATGAGAGGACACTGCGTTTACTAAAACAATCCTGGCGTTAATAGAGAGCACCAACATCTGATGCGACCGATAACAAAATGTTTCTGTACCTCTCTCTTCCCCCTAGAATCAGGCAATTGGCAGAGTATCGTCCGTATGACTTGCTCAAATGCGGTGAATCTAGCTCTTGAAAGTGGTGAAAGCCGGGGTGGCTGCTACATATTTGAACGCAATAGCGTTTCAGAGCTCAATTGGCAGGAATTACGGGGTCTGTGTCACGTCGTTGGTTGTGACCGAGAAATCGTGATCTTGTACGTCACCGAAAAGTCGGAAAGATGAAAATAAAATAAATATTTAAAACGTCTGCGTCCCAGCTACGAGCAGGTGTTCTATCAGAGAGCCACGCGTGTGCTTGGAAATACAGTAAAATTAACTTTCTCTGCTTGGAAGTGCACTGGACATAACTTGCATGCTCCACAAACGCACGCGTCTTGTATACATTCTTCACAATGCAATATGTGCTATCATAGTGATAAGCTGTGGTACAAGCGTCCATTGCCATCGGGCGTCAGAATATGTGATTATCATCAATTTGTGGTTGAAAGCCGGCCAGCGACTAACTACTAAGGCCCAAACTTCACTGAATCTTTTCTCTTAGGGCCACGTACTGGGTGCATAGCAAGTTCAAAAATTTTCCATGCGCACAATCGCCGTGGTTTAAAGCGTGGTACCTATTACACAGAATGCAGCCGTATGAGAAAGTTCCACTGACACATGCCATGTTTTCACTCATTTTGCGCATTGACAGGATATCGCTAAAGTGTTCAACTCTTGAAGGCTTACGTTGATGATCGCCCATTTTTAATTGCGAAACATTTCTTAGCCAACTTCGGTGACTTTTAGCGTATCTATCTATCTATCTATCTATCTATCTATCTATCTATCTATCGATCTATCTATATATCTATCTATCTATCTATCTATCTATCTATCTATCTATCTATCTATCTATCTATCTAGCTGTCTAGCTGTCTATCTATCTATCTATCTAGCTGTCTAGCTGTCTAGCTGTCTAGCTGTCCAGCTGCCTATCTGTCTATCTATCTATCTATCTAGCTATCTAGCTGTCTGTCTGTCTAGCTGTCTGTCTGTCTGTCTGTCTGTCTGTCTGTCTGTCTGTCTGTCTGTCTGTCTGTCTGTCTGTCTGTCTGTCTGTCTGTGTAACCGCCTACGACTTTTAGCTCTCTTGGCCGTTTCGATAAAGGTATCTATACCAAACTTGGTATGGCATAACACGACTGTATGAAGAACATATCTGATTAGTCATAACATAAAAAATTGGCAGATCTCACGTACAGGGGTAATCGATGATATGCGAAGCACAAATGAGAAATGTTGATATGTCCCTTTAAAATCAGTAGAACGTTACGAGATGGAGGTCCTTAGTTTTGGGACATTCTGGCATTTAACGCGATTGATAAGGCCAATATTTCTCTTCACTTTCTGTTATTATTTTAGCAGCTTGCTCAGAAGGCTTGTTATGCTTGTCCCTTGTACTGAAGCGCACTAGACACAAAATATCGCTATGGCGTTCAACTCTTAAAGGCGAAGCCTAATAGGGCCCGAACTCTTCGTTGTTCATGAAAAATTTATTGAAGCTTAAATTAAACTGAGGGTGCTTATTGTAAGTGTTGGAGAATTCTAGTAGTTTGGACTTTGTATGTATGTGCAGTCGGAAAATTAATTGTCGCTTACTACTTCGAAGGTTTCTGCAGACATCCAAAAGCTGAAAGTATAGTTTTTCTGACATTGCAGTTAGAACAATTTGCGATAATGGTAGTGACACGTGGACTAATCTCCTTAACACAATCAATCGACTTCGTGCGGAAGGACTTGGACGTTTCTTTTATCACTGTGGTTGGATTATCTGCAGTTTCGATACCAGTTTTCTTTAGCGTGAATATTGTCACGACGCAGACACAGCAGGAGTTCGATATTGAAGAGCTCACTTTAATTAAAAATGAAAGGCGCTCGGAAAGAGGACCGGGCAAGAGCTTCGTCTTCTTCTCTGGCTGTGCGAGCTCTCCTCTGCAGGTTGAATGCGGCATTTGCCTCCCTCCAGGAAGAGCATCGACCCGATGCTCGGCAACAGAATACGCGGTGTATCTATAGTTGATGTATTACGCAACTGGCTCACTGCAATATGGCTTCATCCGCACAACGTGTACGATTTCAGATTTTTGAGCTCGCGAGGAACTGTCAGGGATCACCTCGTAATTCACGCCACTTAGGTGCCGTATAACATTGTAGGGACCAAAGTACTTCTTCAGTAACTTTTCACAAAGGCCGCGTCGGCGAATAGGGCTCCAGACCCACACTTTATCGCCTGGTTGATAAGTGACGTATCGGTGTCGCAGGTTATAACGCTGTGCGTCGTAACTCTGCTGTCGGGCGATTCGCACGCGTGCTAGCTGCCGTGCCTCTTCAGCTCGTTGGGTAAAGGCTTGAACATCCGTGTCTGTATCTTCGCAGTCGTGCAGCAGCATGGCATCAAGCATTGTCGTCACTTCACGGCCATAAAGAAGACTAAATGGCGTGCTCCGTGTAGTTTTCTGCTGCGCCGTATTATAGGCAAACGTCACGTATGGTAGAACGTCGTCCCAATTTTTATGATCCACGTCGATGTACATACTAAGCATATCAGCAATTGTCTTGTGGAGGCGTTCTGTTAAGCCGTTGGTTTGTGGGTGGTAGGAGGTAGTTTTTCGATGCGCTGTTCCACTCAACTCAAGCACTGACTTGAGGAGCATAGCCGTGAAAGCGGTACCTCTGTCTGTTATTATAATTCTAGGAGCGCCATGCCTCAGAACGATATTTTCAATGAAAAATCGTGCCGCTTCTACTGCGGTTCCACTTGATAAAGCCTTTGTTTCCGCGTAGCGAGTAAGATAGTCCGTAGCGACAATTACCCACTTATTTCCAGTATGCGAAGTCGGAAATGGTCCAAGGAGATCCATTCCGATTTGTGCAAAAGGCATGGTGGGTACTTGAACTGGTTGCAACAATCCGGCTGGTTTTAAAGGTGGCGATTTTCGTCGTTGACAATCGAGGCACGTGCGAACGTAATGCTTTACAGTGCCTGGAAGCTTCGGCCAGTAGTACTTTTGTTGGATTCTGGCCAATGTGCGCGTGTATCCGAGGTGGCCGGAGGTTGGCTCATCGTGGCAAGCGCTCAGGATCTCAGCGCGAATGGATGTCGGGACGACAAGTAAGTGGGCATTTCCGCTGGGGGCAAAGTTCTTCTTGTATAGGACACCACTGCGCAAGCAGAATGATGGCAGGCTCCTTGCAAATATCTTGAGAACGCTTGTAGACTGGCCGTTAAGAAAATTATTAAGAGGGAGCAGCTCACTGTCTTCTTTCTGCTTAGACGAAATGGTGACCGTGTCGACCATTCCTAAAAATGCCATGTCATCATCTTCTGAGACATCATCTTGCTTTATAGGCGACCTGGATAAGCAATCAGCATCAGAGTGCTGTCGTCCCGACTTATAGACGACCGTCATATCGAATTCTTGTAGGCGTAAGCTCCAGTGCGCTAGCCGACCGGATGGGTCCTTTAAGTTAGTCAGCCAGCAAAGAGAGTGGTGGTCGCTGACTACGTGGAAGGGACGGCCGTAGAGGTATGGGCGAAACTTCAGAACTGCCCGTACTACAGCAGGACATTCCTTTTCCGTTGTGGAATAATGGGACTCGGCACGGGAAAGCGTCCTACTTGCATATGCAATCACTCTCTCGGCTGAGTCTTGCCACTGGACGAGTACAGCGCCTAAACCTACGTTGCTGGCATCAGTGTGGATCATGGTTGGAGCGTCCTCGTCAAAGTGAGCAAGCACAGGGGGTGTCTGCAGGCGCTGTCGTAGACCGTCAAATGCTGCTTGTTCCTCTTCGCCCCATAAAAACGGAACATCGTCTCTCGTTATGCGTGTTAAGGGCGACGCTATGTGCGAGAAATTGGCGATAAATCTGCGGTAGTAGGTGCAAAGGCCAAGAAAACGTCTTACGGCCTTCTTTTCTGTTGGCACCGGAAATTTTCGGACGGCGTCGATCTTGTCGGAGTCCGGACGAACACCTTCATGGCTCACCACATGTCCTAAGAATCGGAGTTCCTTGAAACCGAAATGACATTTCTCAGGTTTCAGCGATAAGCCAGTGGACCGTATTGCTCGAAATACTAATAGCAGCCGTCTTAGATGTTCCTCGAATGTTGGTGAGAAAACAATGACGTCGTCGAGGTATACCAGACACGTCTGCCACTTAAGGCCTGATAGGACGGTATCCATCAGTCTCTGAAATGTTGCTGGGGCTGAGCACAATCCGAAGGGCAAGACTTTAAACTCGTAAAGCTCGTCAGGCGTAACAAAAGCAGTCTTTTCTCTGTCCCGCTCATCGACCTCGATTTGCCAATAACCGCTTTTCAGGTCCATCGACGAGAAGAAGCGTGCATGCCTCAGCCTGTCAAGTGAATCGTCAATATGCGGTAGTGGATATACGTCTTTCTTTGTCACGCGGTTCAGCTTGCGGTAGTCCACACAGAGACGTAAGCTGCCGTCTTTCTTCTTAACTAGCACTACCGGTGATGCCCAAGGGCTTTTTGACGGCTGAATGATGTCATCATTGAGCATTTTCTGGAATTGTTCTTGGATTGCTTCGCGTTCTTTCGGTGCCACGCGGTATGGGTTTTGTTGAATTGGTCTTGCCGTCTCTTCCGTTATAATTCGGTGCTTTGTCAGTGGCGTTTGATTTACCCTCGAGGTCGACGAAAAACAATCTTCAAACTGGCCGAGAATATCTAGAAGACTCTGCCTCTGCGCTGGCGATAAATCTGTGCTCACATCGACAGGCAGTGGTGTTGAAGCAGCCGGTGTCTCTGCCTGTTGTACTGCGAAGCACTCGCGGAATTCTACAATTTCTTCGAAGTATGCAACTGTGGTACCCTCTGAAATGTGTCGACGCTCGTTGCTGAAGTTTGTCAAGAGGACCTCTGCTTGCCCAGACACTACACTGACGAGACTTCTGGCAATAGCGATTCCTCGAGAGAGTAAAAGTGTCGATATTTGTTCCGCGACACCTTCTCCACTATGCTGCGTGTTACACGTGACAGAGACGAGGCGGCATGACAACGGTGGCATGGTCACGTCGTCAATCACGCGCATGGGCTTGCGCTGCAGCACTGCGCTATGGTCCGCTGAGAAGGTCAGTACACCGTCCGGTATATTTATAATGGCACCGTACTCCCGCAGAAAATCCATACCCAAGATGGCCTGTTTACAACACTCAGCAAGAATAACGAAGGTTGCCACGAATGATGAATCCCCGATCTTGATTCGTGCGGTGCACTTTCCGGTAGGTGTCAGCAGCTGGCCTCCGGCTCCTCTAATTTGCGGCCCCGTCCATTCCATTTTTACCTTCTTGAGTTGGTCGGCCAGATTCGCACTCATTATTGAAAAGTCCGCACCAGTGTCGACCAGTGCGGTCACGTCGTGACCGTCAATTGAAAGTGTAATGTCGGCGGTGACAATCTCGTCTTTCGTCGGTTCATTCGAAATGTGCGGCACTTCATGCGGCGGTAATGGGGGATTTTCAAATCTTCGGCAATTCGCAACCTTCCCCCCTAAGGTCATGCTTTTAGTTTCCCCGGCGTGGACTGGGAGACCTTCCTCTCGCCATGTCCGTGGTGCTACCCCTATTAGATCGGGGAAAATGACCTGGGGAGGGCGAGCGTGACCCAGGAGAAACGTCTCGCGGGATCGTCGCGCTCGTTTCAACGTTGCGTCTTCCGTCAAAATAGCGCCGAGGGGTAGTGGACGCAAATCCTTGACACCCGGCAACGCGATGAGGACAATACCGCACGATGTGGCCTGCTTCCCCACAATGGAAGCACAGGGGCCTGTAGTCAGGGGTACGCCATATGTCGGTTTTGCGGAGTGGGGGTCGCATCGGCGTCGACGTTTCCCTGTAGTACCAAGGCACTGTCGGCGGCTGTTGCTGGTGGTACTGTTGAGGTGGCGGCACGTTATATCTAGGCTGTCGACGGAGAATATCTGCCGTTAAAGAACCCCAGGTGGTCTAAATTTCCGGAGCCCTCCACTACGGCGTCTCTCATAATCATAGAGTGGTTTTGGGACGTTAAACCCCACATATCAATCTATCAATCAGAATATCTGCATATGTTTGCCTTACTATTTCAGTGTTCGGCTTGGGAAGTGAAAGCGCTTGCCTTATTTCTTGGCGAACAACTTCTGTGACCGACGCAATCGCGCAGTCATTCGGTGTGGCTGCGAGCTTCTTCACCTCTTCTTGTACAATTTCGCGTATCAGGTCACGCAAAGAACGCTCGTCATGTGTCACGGTGGTCACAGCGGTTGCGCTGATTTGTCCGCTGTTGTTTGGACGGTCGTACTGGCGGTACCGTAGCTGTAGTGCGCGTTCTGTGGCGGTCGCCTCCTTCGAAAATTCGTCGATGCTTTAAGGTGGGTTCCGTACGAGACCAGCAAACAGCTGCTCTTTAACACCACGCATGAGGTGGCTGATCTTTCTGTTCTCGGACATATCGGGATCGGCTCGATGGAAGAGACGAGCCATGTCCTCAACAAACATTGCAACAGACTCGTTGGGCTTTTGTATCTGTGATTCAAGGAGTCGTTGTGCCTGCTCCCGCCTTTCGGTGTTTGCGAAGGTGTCCAGGAACTTCCGCCGGAACTCGTCCCACGTTGACCACACGCGATTCGTGAACCACGTGCGAGCCCCGTCTTGAAGAGGGAAATACACGTACCCCAACTTCTGTGCGGCGTTCCACCCGTTAACGTTGGCTGTGCGCTCGAACTCCTCAAGCCAGTCATCTGCGTCCTCATATGTGTTGCCATGAAAGTCCACAGGAGTTTTAGGGGTGAAAACAGTCACCTGTGTCGTGCTTGGGCTCGTCATGGTGGGGCAACTGCTTCCCGGGGTGGTCATGTTTTCCGTCCAAGGACCGAACTCTGGGCTCAGGCCTAACAGGTGGCGGCTGGCGCGGTGAACGGGTGTTTCGACGAGCGGAAGTCTTTGTGGACTAGATCCCGGGCTGTTGGAAGGTGTCCTGGACATGTACCCAGCTCCTCCACCAGTGTCACGACGCAGACACAGCAGGAGTTCGATATAGAAGTGCTCACTTTAATTAAAAATGAAAGGCGCTCGGAAAGAGGACCGGGCAAGAGCTTCGTCTTCCTCTCTGGCTGTGCGAGCTCTCCTCTGCAGGTTGAATGCGGCAATATTAACAGGAAAGCTTAGATTATGATGTCTAGATTTTTCGGGCTATCGTTCGGAAGGAATGTTTGCGAACATATCGGTCGTAGCTTTGCTTAGACGCTTACTTTGGTTAGTCACATCATTATTGGGAATGTACTGCCAAGACACCACAATTTAACTCTTTTTCACACGATGATAAATAAAAAAAATTCATTTAGCCTTTTGGTAACCTACAAAACTGAGTTAAAATATATGAAACGCTCCTTTGTAAGTTAGCGCAAGTTGAACAACAAAATAAATGCAATGTTTGTCCTCCACTACGAATGCCTGTCGCCAGTACCCCACTGTGTGGTTGCAGTTACTTTTTAAAACAGACGTTTTGTTACAACAATGGATATCGTCGTGTACAACGCCGGCAAACAAGACTGCATATCCTAGCCGTTTCAAGTTTAACGTTATGCTGGTTACATTGCGCAATCCGACGGCCACGTTAGATCAAGGCTAGCTTAAACACGTAGTTTCACAGTTTCAATGATCCATTAGCTAGTGCTTACTTGATAACGTGTTCTGATCAGGTTTCACAAAATCGCTGTCTAATTGTCTACACAAGTTGGTTGTCGGAATGCTGGGATTTGTCTCAACTCACATATATGTTGGTTTGAGAAATGCATAATTACCATCTGGGTGCTATTCATTGACTGTTCTGCGTCACATTACGACTGATAGAATTTGAGCGGCTCAAAAAATTTTGCATCGAAATCTTTTTTTTATGACTGTTGCTATAATACAGGAGGTTGTTGATTATCGGACGTGCATCACAGCCGAATATTGTATGTGGAATCATAACTTTTTCACAGACGTAAAAATATTTTACATTTCAGGTCATTTGAAGCGGGCTGCTTGCACATAAATAATTCAGACGTATATCCACTTGACTGGGTAACAAGTTACTGGCTGCCTGGAGAGTTCTTGAGCCTAAACAAGCAGTGTCATTTAAGGTACCCTACTCTTAGCAAGACCCACTACATATCGGTTAGTTTGCTTTATCAATAAATTATTGATACTCAGTGCTTATGGGAACATGCATAAAAATATGCGATGGCGGAAAACTGCTTTGATTTTTTTATATATTTTAGGAAGGAAGAGATTGGAATTGCAGAGGCCAGTGCTTTGTCCCTGGAGAGGATTTTCAGCATCTTGCTAACGGCCAGTGGGATCTTCTATTTCTAGACGGAACTACTTGCTGGCATGACCCCAAGTTTGTAAGAGAATATTATGTATCTAGTAGTAGTATGTGCTCTACCCAATTGAACATTTATGCTGTGTACGGCCTCATCTCAGCAGAATGTTACGATTTCCATGAAACCTATGTCACATTAACTGTGGATGTTAACATGCTTCCGATGCATTGGCTCAAATTCTTCTAAGTTATGAAACACCTTGCTTATGATTACTATAGTGGTAGTTGACTTCCTAAAGCTTTCTCTCAGGCACGAAATGCCATTGGGACCGTTACACGTAGAAACTGTAGGTAGCCTGTTTTTTAACGGCTCTGATATTTCAGCAGTCTACTGAGCTCAAGCGTAGGGCTCCAGTTGTGGATACGCTGCATGATTGATTTATATGTGAGGTTTAACGTCCCGAAACTTTCATATGATTATGAGAGACGCCGTAGTTGAGGGCTCCGTAAATTTTGACTACCCGGGGATTAACGTGCACCCAAATTTGAGCACACGGGCCTACAACATTTCCGCCTCCATCGGAGATGCAGCCGCCAAAGCCGGGATTCGATCCCACGACTTGCGGGTGAGCAGTCGTTGGATGGATGGGTGGATGGATGGATGGACGGATGGATGGATGGATAGATGGACGGACGGATGGATGGATGGACGGATGGACGGATGGACGGATGGATGGTTGGATGGATGGACGGATGGACGGACGGACGGATGGACGGATGGATCAACACACTCGGATCGGTACCATGAATGCACAGCATATTTACGAAACACTCCAAAATACTCGCAGTGCCTAATATAGAATATTTAAGGGAATGTGTACCATCTAGTTCTGTTTCGAACTCTGCTTATTATCTACCTTAAGATCCTGCCCCTTAATTGGTGGCATATTCTTCATACATGGTAGCTCAAAGCAAGAATATTTTAATACGCGTATTTGATGCATCATGCTATTATAGAAATTTGTTCTTTGAACGTTTTGACAGAAACCCAGTTTGCAAGCGTTGTGTTGTTCCAAGCCCTAATATTTTGAGCACTTCCTCTTCAGCAGTGATCATCGAATGTGCAGAAGGTAGAAAAAAGAAAATTAGATAACCACTCGTTTGTGGCACGAAGCCACCAATGGGTGGTTGACTTCTTTCGCCGCCTTGCGTGTCCCCACAGAACTCATTTTGCAGAATTTAAAAAAAAAAATGTCTGTGGGTTAACGGCGCGAAGGGTTTGCTTGTACAAGGTTGCTTTATATCTACAGCGCAGCAGTCAGCCACTGGTTCTCATGCGTTACCCAGTATTTTTTTACCCAGTGTCCTTGGAGTACAAATAATTTCATATTGGTGTGTCCTCTTTCCCACAGATATGTTTAAATGGAGTGTGCAGTCATGACCCGAGGATACGCAGGCCGCAGAGACCATATGAATAAAAAACCAAATATGTTGAACTTGAGCATCCATTTGACTTTTCATTGTGGTAGTCCTTTTGCTTGGCATAGATATGAAAAAATAATGTTCTGGCAGCATGAGGGTGGGGATTTTGTTGACTAAGCTCGAATTGGATCAGGCTAAAAAGTACATATTTCACATTTCTGCCTTGGGAGTTCGGAAAATATGAAATGGAACTGTGTCATCACAAAATGAGTGTACTGTTTATGGTACATTCATGTATGGAAGCTTGCACAATGTATGTTGGTTTATGGCGGCTACACTGTTGTACGTGGATAAACGCGCGTTTACGATTAGTAGCACATCACATTCTCGGTGACTATTGGCTGTGATAGTTTACTTGCAGGGGTATTGGAACACTTTTTCGGAGACTAGTTCACTCTGTCGTACAAACCTCTTGTGTGCCGAGACGACTCTGAGCAAATGTGAGGCTCAGAAAATGGTGATTTTTTAATTTGAGAATAAAGGCGATTTTCTCGCGGCCCACCTACCGACGCACACAATAACTTGACGCCATGCTACAGCACTAATTCTGGTGACTTCACACAACAGTCTCGCTGGTTATGATAGCATCAAGCAGCAAAACACCAAAAAAATTGCAACTTACGCTCGCCTCCTCCATCGTCTGCTCGCGCCATGCGGTCGTGTGGTCACTGTCATCCAGCGTGCCTGTGAAACATTCTAGCGGAGTTTGGCGAAGTGTATATTTACGCGTGTACAAGATATACGCTTAGCACGGGGCATAGTAATCATTTGATAACAAATTTGTCGCCATGGCGCCAATATTTTGCCTTGTGAAGTCTTGCGCCAGTCAAACAGGGGACAAGAGGTGCGAGGTTCGCTGATTTCTGTCCCATTTGGCACTGAGACAAACGTGGGTCGACGTAGTGTGCTGGAACTTGGACAGAGACTGGACGCCAATCAAGTAAAGTTTACTTTGTTCACTACACTTCACTCCAAACGCGTTCAAGTGCAACATGCAGTTGCTGATCACTTCGGATTGTTTTAAAAGTGCAGCACACTCCTGTTGACTAAAAGTGCAGCACACTCATTGTTGCACACTCCTGCTGTGACCGTTGTTGCAAGTGTGGCACGCAGACGACGAAGCAGATGAAGAAGCTACGTGCGGGACGAGGATACGTCACAAAAGCTTGCTCGCGCACATACTACCTCCTGGTGGCGCTGCTTACACAATTTTGTGACGTCAGGGTACAGTAGGAGCCCAAACTAGCTTTCAAAACCGTGGTGTAATTTTTTTTTCAGGGCGCACTTGCGTTTACCGGTACATTTCTTACAATCTCGAGCGTTTGATCTATAGTTTGACGAAAAAAAGAACGATATGCGAAAAATTCCGTGTCAGTACTCTTTCGAACGTTGAAGTGTTAAGCAGCTATCTCGGTCACAACATAGTGTGAATACTTCGCAAAATCTGGTACAACCACGTAGAACAGTGGCTATGGTGCTCATATGATGACTTATAGGTCATGGGTGAGTTCCCGGTCACGGTGGTCACTTTCATGGGTGCGGAATAAAATGTGGCGACTCATAAACTGTACTCTGAAAAAAAAGGTTGGGATATTCACCAACTGAACACTGTTCATAATTGAAAAGTTTGTTGAAACGCACTAAAAAAACAGACGAACAGAAGAGACTGACAAGGACAGTCTGTTTTAGTGCGTTTCAACAAAATTTTCAATTATTAACGTAACGCAACTGGCCTAACTTGCCATCTCACTGACTGTTCACTTGTGACATAACGGAATAACCCTTTAGTAATTGAGCAGGGGTGGCGTCCGGGGTGGGCATGGTGGGGCTGGAGCCCTGCAGAAATTTTTGGCCTGTCCCCCTGTTGCCCTTTCCCCAAGAAAGAGAGAGAGAGAATAAACTTTTATTCATAACAAATGCACACTGAGCCTTCCTTTGGTGGGGCCCTCAGTCCAGGGCTCCATTGCCTTGCGCGACCCTGTGAGCCCACTGGGCCAGCTGCTGCTGTTCTATAGTCATAACACAATGATTAAGTTCACCGCCACCCCCCCCCCTCTTGAAAGAATTCCCTTATCGTGAGTGGCCTCTCTCTCGGTAAAATAAAAAATAATCCTGGCGCCATCCCTGCGTCTTAAAGTAGTAAAATGCAGGATATCAAAATTTACTACCTAGTTCGTAAGTGAATAATGCTGGCTTGAATCGTTAGTCGATAAAAACCCCGCAAATTGAAGTTTACGTCTGAATGTAAACATTCGACAGAGGTCTGTTTAGTTAGCTATGAAAACTTGGAAATGATTTAAACTCCAGCTGAAAGATTGTGAAGAAACTCGACGTTTCGGAACCGACTTGGTTTCTTCTTCAGGGAGGACTGGGACTACGTAGCAGCGGCGTCTTTAAAGCACTCGCAGTGTGGTTAATGACCTTCTCTCACTCTCTCTCCCTAACGAGACTGGTAAAACACTGAGAAGAGTATTGACTCTCTCCCTCTCTCCCCCACTCTTTCTAATGACCCTCCTATTCTCTCTATCTCTACTCCTGGTAAAAGTGACTCTCTCTTTCTCTCTCTTTAACGGAGAAACCGAGAGAGATCAAGCGCACCGCCAGTGCTCTGAAGAGGCCGCTGTTGCGTAGTCCCAGTCCCCCCCCCCCCCCCCTGAATAAGGAACCGAGTCGGTTCCTAAACGTCGGGTTTCTCCACAAACATTGATTGGAGTTTAAATCATTTCCAATGTTTACGCCTATTTGGTATAAGTGCGGGAGCGTTGTCAAATCAAGATGATTTTACTGCATTAGTATAGCATCAAAAATGAAGTGGCATTGTCATTGTACATTACTATAGGTTTCTAACTACTTCATGTAACTATACTGTAGTAAGTGCGCATTACAGCAACATACTCGTAGAAAACGGTGTGCATATTCGTATGATCATTCATATGATAATTGTCATAATCATATGATCATATTTCTTTCTTTTTTGTATTGGTTCAAAATTAGCTAATATACGAGTAAAGCGTGGTGGCCTGTTCAACAGATAAAAAATAATAAAATAATGAGAGCCTTTTGAATCTGTGGAAGCTCTTCTGCTCTCTACATGCATGATAATGTGCGGGAATTTTAAGAATACATTTTTATATCTCTCAAACAAATTTCTTCTGTCTAAATATCATCAAATAAATTACCCTATTTATATTCTTCGCTTTAAAAGGACAACGCGAGGCCTATTTGGTGTAAAATAATATATGTGGCGCAACAAAAAACTGAACACACTAAAAAGACAACCGCAACTTGCACCTGTATGTTCTCCTCATCTTCATGAAATATACATGGTGTTTCGAAAAATGTGTCTGCTATTATTGAAAAAAACAGTATGGACCATCTTTTCGAAGAAATCCTGATATGATGCGAAGCAGCAGTGGTGGGCACGGCAGTGACCCGGTTGAAACGGGTGTCAACGCGTGTGCTGGAAGAATGGTTTGAAGCGAAATCTCGGTGTAGCGTTTACTAGAGTAAACGTTTACTTAAAACGCAACAACACAGCAGGCGCGAGGCGTTGAATACGCTTGCGCTTGGCGTCCTTGTCTCGCGACTCATAGGTGTTACACGCGCGCCGTCTGTATTCTCGAACGTGATCGGTGCTCTTCACTCGCACCTCGTCGGTGTCGCTGGTGACGCTCGGCTTGCCAGGCTCACAACCCGTCAGTGATGACGTCGCCATTCGCGAACGCGATAGGCTTCGCTAACCCTCGAAACGCCGGTGACAGCCGGGAAAGGTACGCGCGCGCTAGCGGGAAGCATGCCGACACGGCATCCCGCCTGTCGGCGTAATCGCGTGGAAAGCTGCGGCACACTGTCCACGTTGTTTATACCTGAGGCTTAACGTTCCGAAACGACCATACGATTATGAGTGACGCACTGTCCACAATGTCGGTGCCGCGACATTCTCAGGGCGCACACTAGCGGGAAGTATGCCACGACGGCGTCTCGCTTGTCGGCGCAATCGCGCGGCAAGCTGCGGCACACTGTCCCCCTTAGAGAGTTTTAGTACTGTGTACGCTGCGTACGTGGCGGCGTTGCGTACGTAAGGACGCCAAGTTCTGCGTAGTGCGCATGCGCAGACCGCAACGCGCACGTATCGCATTACGTACGCACGCATGAGATGCGTGCGTGCGTACGTATGAGGTGATCGCGCCGCTTTCGAACAAGTTCGCGACAGCGCGAGACTTCGTTTTGCAAAATGGCGGCATCGAAGGCAACACGGAGGCAAGCACCGACCGGCTCTGTGGCTTAAAATATGGCCATAATCTGGCTATAACACTTGGATTGGCTCACATTGGCTGTCAACAACACGTGCTTCTATTTTGATCTACCAGATGGCACAACACGCTTCACGCTCGTTACGTACGTGGGTACTACGGCGTACTAAAAGCCGATTAGTGGCAAACGACGCCACGTAACGCAAGGCGCTTGCGTGATGCGTACGTAGCACCCTTCCGCAGTACTAAAACTCTCTATTGTCGGGGCCGCGACATTCTCAGGGCACGCGCACCACGCGCGCGCACCGGCTCGCGGCTTCTTTTCGCCGACAGATGGAGAGAGGTGGCGTGGGTGAGATGATGCCCACGTGAACAGTGGGCTCTAGAGTTGCGAGTGCTCGACAGTGTGAAGCGAGAGAGAGCTGAGACGCGGCGAGGGTACGACAGGTGAGGGAGACCCACGTCCAAGTACACTGCCAGGAGGACGTCAGTTACTTGGCACCACTCCAATACCTGAGCGACGAGAGTGGTGCGGAAGGAGGAACAGCGTAGCACAGGCTAATCAAAGAGCTGCTTCGCACGAATAACAAAAACAACGTACCTTCATTCTACCTGGGGTGTTCTATGTACTGTGGGAGAAAGCATTCTAAGGTGCGCAGAAACATAATTACGATAGTAGTTGTAAAATTCTAAACAAGTCACACTTTAACCAGCGGAAATAAGCGGTCGAGTAAAAGAGCCGAATGCAAGTCTTGCCTGCGAACAGTCCACACGCACATTTCAATTTCCGAAAGGGGCCTACTAGTAATAACTGCGGGGCGAGTAAATCTGGCTAATTTAGCAGGCCAAACCAAAATCAACCCACCAAGCAGTGCATATAGCATTTCCTTTTGGAAATATTCTGAATAACGATACTGTGTTCCTCGCATCGGGGGAGGAGGATAGGTGACATTTGGTAAGCGAGCATGTGGCAGGAAAGCATTCCCACGAAACGAAGTATATAACGGCAAGTTATCAAAATAACTTTCCATGTGTGACCTATTCATTGGACGGGCGCATTCTCTAGCCCACATGGTGAATGATTCTTGGATTGAACATAGAACAAACGGTGTCATGGCTTGTATGCATGTAACGTCTATTGAATAAAATGGTTACTAAAAAATTTCGGAACTGATACCGCACAATAGAACAAAATGTTTTTAAGCTGTCAGCTATACATATAAATCTTTAAAATTATCTTGTTTGAATGCTAAGCTTCCTTCGATCGGGAGCGAGAAAAGGACTAACTTTTTAACGCGACAGCCCAAAAAATCACTTGTTGCAAATACACGTGTCTCGGCGCGCGCTTGGGCAAAAGCACACAAGCGTCCTGCGCGGCATTGAGGCAACTTGCCACAGAGGCGTGCGGGTACTAAATATTGCTTCGGGAAAAGCAATTTCTAGGGCAGTGGCTCACATGCAATATTGAGTTAGTAAATGAAAAATTTTTTGGCAGTAAGCGGGCTAGCAGAAGGCAAAGTGAGACCAGTCGCCTTCTTTCTATAAGAATTTTCGCCTGCCTCCCCTTCACGAGCTCCAACAGTAAACATAGTGAACACACGACGCATAGTCTCCCCTTCTTCACTTGAGTTATTAAATGCGAAGCATTTCTTAGCAAACTTCGGTGACTTTGAGCGTATCTATTTAGCTATCTATCTAGCCGCTTACGTTTGGATGCTCTCGTGGTCACCCTCTTAACTTTGAGTGAACCAAATTAGTATGGGAGGGCAAGATGATTTGACGAATATGATGCGCTGCTCAAGACTTCAATAATGTCACAATCCCATCACGTACGTCGTCAAACACGTCCCGCCAGACAGTGGCACATACCCACAGGCGGGTATGCGCCACTGGTATGTGGGTATGTGGCACAGGTGGTTGCCACTTAGTATTGACGCAGGGATGACGAGAATACAAAGAGGCAATTTTTACGTGCAAGCGTTAAGACATAACCAAAATCGGTCGCGTCAACCAGACGAATGGAAATAATAATTGTGTCAGGAACCCAGCGGGAATCAAACCCAAGCATTCTGCGTGCCAACCAAGCATTTTACCACAGAGCTACAACAGGTCTCGGAACTACTTTTGAAGTAGACCTTAATCTTCGTGAAACGTCAATAGTGGTTGCAGTGCTGTCTAACCAATTTGATAAACCTTACACATGTGCTCCTTTCATACATCCGTCCCGTCGGCTTAACGTCAGTTGTGGTTAGCTGCCATTCGCTGTAGTTGATTTATGTGGCAGTGTTCAGGGCCAGCTTTTACGCGAGCGTCAGCGCTTCATATCAGCTTCTGGTGTTGCTAAGTTAGCATCGTTGCGCAAGTGCAAACAACTGGTTATATGAACTTCTGCAACTGTTCAACATATGTCTGTGCGTGCAAGAGAGAGAGAGAGAGAGAATAAAATGAGGGAAAGGCAGAGAGGTTAACCAGAAAAGGGAGCATCTAGTTTGCTACCCTGCACTAGGGTAAGGGGAAATGGGGAAGAAAAATGGGAAAGAAAGCGAGGAGGGAAATAGACGCGCGCAAAAAAAAGGAGGAGGGGCTGGGGTGCTACAGTCTATACAATAGGCCGCTGCCACGCAAAAAGTTAAGTAAGGCCTTCACTGATTTTCTGTGAGCACACAAATCATGTCGCCTTTCCAGCACTGATTGTTCAGGCAAATGTCTGTCGTCAAGGCGAGCTAACGCAGCAGCTAGTTGCCGTCTTTGCACGCTGTAACGAGGGCAGTGACAGAGAACGTGCTCTATAGTTTCATCGCTGCCGCAATGACCCCAAAGCAGCACTGTCTTCCATGCCGATTCGGAAGGCGAAAGGTTTGGTGAAGGCGACACCAAGCCATAGTCGGCAAAGCACCGTTGTCTCGAGTCGAGAGAGTCCAGACGGAGGCCGGAGTCGAGGAGACGTGTCCAGTCTATGCAGTCGCGTGTGCTGTAAGCACTCGGCGTTCCACGGGGATTTTAATTCTGCATTAGTGATTTTTCGGATTGTCATTTCAGCATCAGTCCTTGAAAATGGTATAGATTCTTTTGCACCGTGCGTGCAAAATATTACATATAGTTAGCGTCACTTCATGATGTGTCACAAAATAAAAAATTGCAACACGGTCACCTTCCCTCCGCATGCTTCGCATAACGTCAATTCTCAGGTACGTGGGATCTACCAAATTTTTTAGATGCCGCCCACAGGCAGAAAGAAGAAATCATGCATTGCACTATGTAAATGGTGCAATAAATGAGTGGTGTAAAGCCCATGTAAACGCATATTTACTATCACCAGCAGCCACAGTATGCACAAACCATACTGCTACAGTGTCTAGACGTGTACTGGCTAGTGTGCTGAGCGCGCGCATTTTGTACGAGATAGGGTGGCCCCACATGTGATGAGTGCACTCAGATGCAACAAGTGGCGCTTCGTGTTGAGAGGGTAGACATCATTTGAGGGCAGGGAAGCTATTAGCAAGATAAAATTTGAGAAGCCATTTAGAGAATTGGGGGAGGAGCGTTAGGCTAAGAAGTTATTCAGCTACTTGTACTTGAAGAATGTCGGTACAAAATGGAGGAAGCACACCAGAAAATGGACTGGTAAATACTTGGAAAACAGCAGGGGGCCAAACTAGAAATAATTATCGGTTAAGAAGAAGGTGAAGGAAGCTGAGATGGATATGTGGAGAATTGGCATGATTAGGAAGTCCGTACTAGAGATCTATGGAACTTTTAACCAGGAAATTTCCAAAGAAAGGATCTAAGATTATAGTCGGGGTAGTTCTTTACTTTTTGAGTTCAGGACGGGAGTATTGCAAACCAAGACACATCGGGACAAATACGAAGGGGTAGACACGGTATGCAGTGCATGTGGAGAGGAGGAGGAAACTGCCGGACACTTGATAATGTTCTGTGAAAGGGTTCACCATATAGTTCAGGATGATGGCGCAGAGTTTTTCAAAGCACTGCGGTTTAGGGACAGGGAGGGCAAAATAGACTTTAAGTGGTCGAATTAACTAAAAGGAGGTTATCTGAATGGTTGCGAAAGTCAAGGCGCGAGTGAAAATTAAACTCTTCACTGCAAAGTACGAGTCCTCAACGTCACTATTTGAAGGAAAAAATATTAATCCATTTTTTGGTTCACTAATTATTACGGCTTGGTGGCGTCAGCCACCGCGCGATATTAAGGGCACAGCCATATGAAACCATCCATCCAATCCATGCATGAATGCGCGAAAATCCTCTCGTCCTGTTGCTGCCAGAGCCTCTCCACGTTTAAAATCAGGGTGTGACAGCTGTCATTTGATCTATTGTGAAGTTTAACGGTGCCATATGTACTCTGAAACACCCTGAGATGTTAAAAGATAAGCAGCGGTGCACAGAAAGGACGTGTATTGTGCCGCTGTGTCAAAAAAAGGTATCGGTAGAACAAGCAAAAGATGGCTTGTTCCCCGCATTAACAGATCCAGCAGGGTTTCATGAATGAAAAAGAAGAATCAAGAGATTTTCTGGCTGAAGCCTAAGGCTGTCGTGCCAGAAAATCATTCTGAGAGTAACTCCATCAAACCATTTTTTGGGATTAGGGTGAACGGTGTCGGGAGCAAAATCTCCGTTTAGGCGTCTTTTCAAATATTAATATTTATCTAAGAAATTGAAAATGCCCTTTCAAATTTCATTCACACATTTTTTCCCCAATTCAACGTCGGACTCTCTTTCCAACAACGCATTGAGTATCACATGCAGCGAGTGTCAGATTGTTCATTGGCATGTTATGATTCTTTGTTTTCACACGAATCCTAATAGAATGCAGGCTAAGAGGTAGAGGTTTTGGGGTCTTCTGTTATAATTCTTGCCATCAAGAACAAAGCACATTTTTAAAAATAACCCTGGTGGTTAAACTGTCAGTTGTTTTTAAAATTAATTTTTATATGTACTGCACTCACTTTGGGCATCTATCTATCTATCTATCTATCTATCTATCTATCTACCTATCTATCTATCTATCTATCTATCTATCTATCTATCTATCAATCTATCTATCTATCTATCTATCTTTCTTTCTTTCTATCTATCTATCTATCTATCTATCTATCTATCTATCTATCTATCTATCTATCTGTCTGTCTGTCTGTCTATCTATCTATTTATCTATCTATCTATCTATCTATCTATCTATCTATCTATCTATCTATCTATCAAATCGCCTACGTCTCGGTGCCCTCACGATCACCGCCATAACTTAGGGTAAACCAAACATGGTGTGGGCGGGTAAGATGGTTTGATGAATATGTCTCACTGGTCTTGACATCAATAATTTCACCATCCTGTGACGTACGCCATCAAATTCTTCTCGCCACATATTTTTTAATGCGTGAGCATTAAGCTGGCATTGGCAACGTTGGCCTTCCGAATGCAAATAATAAACGTTTGTGTCCTAACAGAGGAATCGAAGCCAAGCAATCTTCGTGGAATCCAAGTATTGTACTATAGAGCTACGCGAGGTCTTCGAAATACTTTGCAAGAACAGCCAACTATTCGTGAAGCGCCAATGTTGGTTCCAGTGTTGATTATCCAATTTCTCGCATATATTTAGCGCCATTTCGTAATGTTTTGCCTAATAAAAAATTACAACAGAGTCACGTTCCATGAGCATGCTTTGCATAGCATTGATTCCCAAGTTACGTGGGATCTGCCTCTTTTTTTTTTTTTGCGGGCTGTAGCGGATGGCAAAACCTATGTATGCCATGTTCGAAATTATCTTCATTTGGTATTGCAAAGCGCCAGTACTGTGATTGCAATCAAGTAGTTTTTATACAATAAAGCATTATGTAAAATACTCTCCGAAAACACAAAAAAATAATAGTTGGCCTCGCGCGGCTCGGCCTTCTGAAAGCTTCGCGGCGCTTGCTGAGCGCAAGGATTGAACGCAAATGCACCCACTCGCACAGTAGCACCCCATGCGGGTGCCGCCGGCAGTCATGAGCTGCGGGACCATCTCCTAGCCCGCGCTCAGCACAGTAGGCAGTATATTTCTAGACACTGTGATTCTGCTGCATAGGTGCGCATACTCACCTATTGCTGCGCATTAGCTACGTCGATAATAAGAAGCATGATAAAACATTTTGTGATGAACAATTCGCCAGCGTATGACATATAGCTGGTGCATTACTTTATTGCGATTCGCAGGTATATTATTACCCTTATATTCATGCAAGTGAATGCAAGCTATAGAGTTTAAAATGGCCATAGCAGTGTACAGGCATTTCTTTGCGTCGAACGTGGTTAAGGCGTCCAATAAGAAGTTCATAACTAAATTCAACGCGTGAAAATAAGTGAAAATACAAGAAAGGACGCTGGGCAGAGTGCCACTAAGAACTCTTATCAATGAAAAGTACAGCTTGGCCAGCGAAAGAGAAGACAATATGAATGGCGACTGCTAAATATATTGCGATCCCCTCATGAGGGCAAAGCTCGCACGTCCTCTGTGTTCTTAATGAAATGCAAATTGAGGAATAATTGAGTAATGCAAATGTTCAGTCATAACGTACTTTTGCAGTTATATTTACACAGCCCACCTCATTGCTCAAGTACATACCAAAAAAATTGCAAATTGTTCTTACAACATTTTAAAAATTCCGTTATCACCTCAGCTTGAGTTGTGGCTGGCCGCAACTTATAAGTATGGAAAACCGAATTTAACATCACATACTGTAAAAAGGAACAATTAGACTTGTAAATATTAGGAAGTTGACAGGTAATGAAGAAAATGAATGGAATCCTTCTTCAGATGAAGGCGTATGACTGGAGCAGTTGGTAATAACACATAAAACATAAACATCCTTTGATAACGTTCATTTCCCGAATATTCAGCTTTAACGTATCCGCAAGTCTTCCACGGGCGTAAACATATTACAAAAGTCTTAAAATAGTTGATAATTTTACGTTGGACCTTGAACAGAGCACCGTACTTCACCAGAAGTTCTTCGTGCGTGCTTATAGCGATAAAGTTTCAGGGAATAAATACGTGAGTGCTCAATTGCAAATAATTTCGTACTTGAAAGTGTGTCCTGAATACATGTAAACGTCTTTTATGAGAGCTGGTGAAAAATATACAGAATGGGTACATACGGGTATCTGTACAATGAGTGATTGTATGCTGATTGATATGTGAAGTATAACGTCCCAAAATCACCGTATTATTGTGAGTGACACCGTAGTGGAGGGCTGCGGAAATTTCGACCACCTGGAGTTTCCTAACGGGCACCAAAATCTGGGCACACGGGCCTACAGCATTTTCGCCTTCACCGAAAATACAGCCGCCGAATCCGTAATTTGATCTCGCGACCTGCGGGTCAGTAGCCGTGTACTTTAGCCACTACACAACCGTGGCGGGACGAGAAATCGTACGCGTATCTGTACAGTGTGTAAATGTACATGCTTCTTGGGAAAAGAAGAAGGCTGTCAGAACAAAAGCACCATGTTGATAATAAAAATCAGTACTCAATTAAGCCGGAAGAAAAATGTACTACTCCGACGCTCTGGGGTGCTTCCTAGACATTAGAGATTAGGTTTAATGTTGTATGACGGGGTCGCTAAAAATTTCAGTTCTAGTGTCCCAATAATTCACCTGTCCTGTTTCTCCTGCAAAGGTAACTCAGGACACAGCTAACACCGGATTTGGTAAAAATCATGTACACGGGGTCACTTGAAAAAACTCGCTGCCACCTGTTATAATGTATTTATTTCTCCTTTTGCACTGACATCGTTTCCTGAGACTGCTTGGTATTAGTTAAATGTTTTAGAAACCTCACGTTGATTTGTGTACTTGCACAGGGTTGATAATAGATCAGAAAAAATTCCAAATAATAATAATGTATAAAAAAGATATATTATTTATGATTACCTCTACAATTCATAAATTGGTTGTTGTAGACATGTGCTAATTCGTAGTGAGTACAAATATGCGCTTGTATAAGATTTTCTTCGCGATATGCCATGGAGCGGCATGTTTAAAGTGGAGAATCTGTAGTCAGAAAAGGTGAAGTAAATACGGGGGACACTTATACACAGCCAGAGTGTCGTTCCAGCTGACTTCATCTATAAATAGAATGAGTGGCTTCATTTGACAGCTTTTAGCTCCTATCAAGTTCACATGCTATATAAGTAATGCCATCTCAACAAGGATAGGTGTTCCACCATCACACTCGTGGTAGCGGGAAGCGGTATCTAACTCTCTCAGAATAGCGTGAGTACACATGTGCACAGCTAAGTGGATCCAGAAGTTACGACCGCTGCAAATGAATCGGGAGAACATCAAAATGTGTTATTAGGAAGTTGTAGGTTTGGTTCTACTCAATAGCTACGTTGTAGTTTAGCCTTTTTATTTTGTTTTCACTTTTGTCATGGTTGTTGAACTACAGCTCAAACCAACAAGCAATGTCGCCTATATATTCCCTCGTTTAAATGCCTGCTGGTGTGATTATTTGTCTCATGTAGATCCATTTGAGTGCTTACGTACAAATAGTAAAGTCATCGTTGTTTCACCTAGTTAAAATTCTAACATTGGCCTGTTTTATTATCAGTGTGATGTTCGCGATTCGCGAGAGAACATTTATCACGACGAAAAACGGCTGGCAGCAGTGGTCATTTTTTAAAGAGGGGGGACATTGAAAGTGGTGTGCACACGTGATGTTCACTTACACGCGTACAAGATCTGGAAAAAATGGCAGAGCAAACAAAAAAAATCCACCGTTGCCTGTTTTTTGGAAGGGTATTTCTGACGGGCCGTAACTGCAAGTGAAACCATGTCATGCAATGTGTTTTTAATTGATACTGAAAGCTTATGTGCCAGAAAATTATTGGGAAAAGTACAAATATTGCCAAAAATGTTTTTAATTGTTGTAGTAAGTTCTCCTTGCATGCACTATTCTTGAAGTTTATGCGATTATATCTTCTTATTGAAAAGTCTTATTAAGGTATGCTTCGACAGGTTTAAAAGCAAGCACGCTTGATTGATTGATTGATATGTGAGGTTTAACGTCCGAAAACCACCATATGAATATGAGAGACGCCGAAGTGGAGGGCTCCGGAAATTTCGACCCCCTGGGGTTCTTTAACGTGCACCCAAATCTGAGCACACGGGCCTAAAACAATTCCGCCTCCATCGGAAATGCAGCCGCCACAGCCGGGATTCGAACCCACGACCTGTGGGTCAGCAGCCAAGTACCTTAGCCATTAGACCAGCACGGCGGGGCAACAGCAAGCATGCTGAGAATGTAATGCGGAATTCTTGCCGCTATGTCACCAGCCTTTTCTGATATAAAGACATCAAACTGGGCAAAAAAAAAAACAAAACGTTTTCAGTACAAATTTGAGAACTAGAACTTTTCGAAAAATCTACACTACGCAGAGTATTGAATTTTAATTGAACGTAAGCACAAATACGGCTATATTCAGCCAAAGCTATTTTAGATACGTAGCTTTGACTTAAGTTGCGTAATTCATCGCCAAATTTAAAAAAACAGCAGAGCAGGTAAGTGTGACAGCCCAGCTCTTCTTAATTATTGATTTACTGTGGTTAAAAAATTGACCAGCAACAGCAATAGCAGATCTCATTTTTTCTCTGAGAAGTCAACGTATATAAAATTCTGAAGATAATTGAAGAGGTCGAGCAGCCATGCTTCGTTTGATCTAGCGTGGAATCGCACAGTTATAAAAATTGGCAGATGCCACGTACAGGGGTATCGATGATATGCAAAGCACCAATGAGGAATGTTGACATGTCTTTTTACCATCAACAGAATGTTACGGGGCTGACTTAAACTATGCCATACATGACTTCCATGTCATGATTATCAAGTTGGCCCTTGGAATTTGTGTTCGTCGTCCATTCACCTCACGGAAAACTTATTCGATATATGTGAAGCTAGCGAAACGGCCGCTAACACGCTATTAGCGTAGCATGTAGTCATGTTTTACATGCTATGCATGTCATGATTAGCATGTTTGGACGTGTCATTTGGTATGAAGCTTGGGACAGGAGAAAAAGAAGCACGAGAGCCGGGGCAGTAAACAAGAGAAGGATGAAGTTGTAAATAAAGCACATGCAAATAAAGCAGTCGTAATAAAGCAGATTGTAAATAAAGCAGTTGTAAATAAAACAATATTTGATATTTTTTGTCCTACATCATCATCATGCAGTTAGAACCGAGTATATCAAGATTAAAATAAATATAAACAAGATCTAGAATCTGCCTTGACCATTCATTCTGAAAAGACAAAAACACAAAAGCTATGAGACTATATGCATTGCTCAAAAGAACCTATAAAAAAGCTGAATCCGTAAATAAGTGTGCAAACAGCACAAATCACAGTCCGTGGTGGAATCCTAAGTGCACACGGAATAACCGACGACGATAGGCCACCTGGAAAAAAACTTTTGTATAATCAGTGTCCACGTACTTGGTCCAAATAAAAGTTTGATGCTGCAAATTTTAAGCACACAGTTATCTTAGCTAAAGAAGAATATGATACAAATCGTTATTGCTATCTTTCTAACCCTAAGAACAAAAGTGCCCAGTTTAGGTTCCTCAAATAGCGTAAAATTGTGCCATCTCCATTCAATGCAGTCTGTGAAATCATGTCGCCCGATGATATGAAGAACGTTTTGGAAATCATAGCAAAAGAACAAAAGTGTCGACTCACATCAAGCAAGTTTTATGATCTAAGACCTCCCATGGTAATGACAGATTTTACTAGAGGTACATAGGAAGAATTAGCTCATGTTGTTCAGAATTTACCCTCATCAGCGCCCGGTCCAGACAGAATTACAGCTGCCATGATAAAATTATTATTTAAATTATTGCCAGGTGATCTACTGAACACTGTAAATTAGTCGTTATGATACACTTGAATTACATACGATTGGAAATCAGCGAAAATAATTCGAATACAGAAGAAAGAAAGTTTAGGCTATACCATAGAAAACATACGACGAACTTATCTTACTTCTGATATGGCAAAGCTTCTTGAGAAGTTGCTTCATAAGAGAATGACACGCTTCATAAGAGAATGACAGAAAATAAATTATTAAAACCTAATCAAATCGGCTTTGGAGAACACTCTTTCATATGGTGTGCCCACGCTGATTCAGAAAGCCGCATCCAACTTGCTTGAAAAAAGAAGGCAACATGCTGCTCTAGTGACTTGGGACATAGCCAAAGCATATGACAGTATAGAATTTTCAGTGATATTGGAGATACTTGCAAGCCAGAATTTCCCAAAGTATTTTATTACGTGGCTGGGAGAATTTGTTAGAGCAACAAAATTTTATTGCTTTAAGAATGGCTGCGCTTCGACAAAGTCTAAACAAACCCGCGGAGTTCCTCAAGGGGCTGTTTTGTTTCCAATACTAATCAACATCCTAATAAGTTCTATTCCTTACAGCCAGAATGTGCTTATAAATGTGTATACTGATGACATTGCCTTTTTTGCAGCAGACATTGACATTCATTCCTTATATCAAAAAGTACATAGGTGTATGAATTTGCTAGAGGGGTGTCTAGAGACAATATGCATGTCACTAATTGTAAAGAAAAGTGCAATATTGATATTTCTTTTAACAGAACCCCTCTCAAATAAATCCGTTTTAAAGAAGACCCTATTCTGCAAGATCAATCGCTTAAGTATCAGGGAATGATTTATAATGATAAATAAACTGGACTCCTCACACTGGGAGTACGGAATGTAAGGCACAACTTGCATTATGCATGATTCGCAGCTTGATCAACAGACGCTATGGTTTACGCAGGGACACTCTGCTTATGATTTACAAAACGCATATGCGTCCTATGCTAGAATTTAGATGTGTTCAGGTTGCCCAGGCGAATTCAGGTGGCCCAGCTTATAAACTTAAGCCTTTGATTGTTTTGGAGCGTGAGGCCCTGCGACTATGCCAAGGGCTTTCTATGTTTGCTGTGAACAATGTTTTGTATCTGGAGGCGCGCTTACCGACCTTGCCTTGTCGATTCCGTTTCCTGACGGTTCAAGCTTATCTGCAATTTTATAGCTATTCAATAAGACGATCAGAATAGGTATTTATCAACAACCCAGGCCTTTTTTTCTCGCTCATTGGCCACGTTTTCATACACCACAAATTAATTTTGTTGAGAAGCAACTAGACAAAATAAACGTAAAAGCTCGAGATATACCAGCAGCAAACGTGCCAAATCAAAATCTTATCATAAAATATGAGACATATCCCTGGAAGCCTACATTTCAATTACACAGGGTCCTAAATAGCCGCTTGCAAGATTACCTTGCACACATGGAAACAAATAATGTAATAGCCACTGATGCTTCAGTAATAAAGAAAAAGGCAGGAGTAGGTATTTTACTCTTCTTCACTTGACTGCTTGTTTTCAGTAAGACTACCAGACTTCACACCTATTTTTGAAGCTGAACTTCTGGCAATTGTTCTAGAACTACAAAAACCAACCTAGGACACCAGTGCTATAACAATTAGAGACTCCCTCTCCTTATGTACGTCGCTGACAGATTCATCTCAATCAGATGCCTTACGCTTATTCCTCCACAGCTGAAGCTCTTAAAATTAATATGGGTACCTGGAAATTGCGGGTTACAGTTAAATGGAATGACGGACTCATGAGGTTGAATGGCATTGAATGGCACAATACTTTCTGTGCTTCCGGTGCTGTCAAGTATAACGGCGATAAGATATCGAAAATTTCCACTCAGGGCTGATGCCGTAGAATCAGTAATACCATGCACTGAATTTAGACATTTGAAATATCGATTGAAATCTGACTGGTGTCATACTAGACAACTGTAAGTCAAGCTAACAAGATTCTGATGTCGTGTGCCTCCTTTGAACCCATATTCACACAGATCTGGTCTGGTAATATCTCTCCTATGCAACTTTCGTACAGATCTAGAATTATTAGACCATTATTTTTTGTCATGTCACCATTTCAGTCTATTAGGAAAACGTCTCTTGTCGTGCCTTTGCTAACCTTGGGCTGCTCTTCACCATTGATACTCTACTCTTCTTTCGTGGTTAGGTTCTGGGCTACAGCCACAGAAATGCCTATGATGCCGTTTGCAGTTATCTTCATGAAACAAAACGAATGCGCCTCTAAATTCCGATATGTATTTTTGTTACTGTAAAATTATTAGGCCAATTCTAACATCATTTTTAAACGTGTTCGAAACTACTGCAATATCAATTCGAGATATACATTATTCTGTGCCCCGCCGTGGTGGTCTATTGGTTAAGGTACTCGGCTACTGACCCGCAGGTCGCGGGATCAAATCCCGGCTGCGACGGATGCATTTCCGATGGAGCCGGAAACGTTGTAGGCCCGTGTGCTCAGATTTGGGCGCACGTTAAAAAACCCAGGTGGTCGAAATTTCCGGAGCCCTCCACTACGGCGTCTCTCAAAATCATATGGTGGTTTTGGGACGTTAAACCCCACATATCCATCAATTATATTATTCTGTTTGGTCAAAATGGCAAAAAAATGTTGCACTCTTTTTGTATTTACGTGTGCTTTATCCTCCTTTTGTTAAAGTTAGGTATCAATCGAAAGGCCTTAAATTAAATATCCTCAATTTTTCGCCCATCCCCCTGAGTGGGCAAGAGCCATAGTGAAGGCATCATAATGAGAAGAGTAAGATGAACGCCAGTTCCATACTGAGGCTATAATGCTGTTCCGTTCTTTTATGTAGGAACACTACATTATTTTGGCGCAGCTGGCCATCGAAGCCAACATGTGGGTGACGCTCTTCTTTGACGAGACCTCCGCGTACAAGATTATCTTTTCGAAGTACAAAGTTCAAGATGAAGCAGCGGTGGACCTACCTCGTGAGCTCTGCTCGGAAGAACTTGTGAACCTGGTTGTGGGAAAGGCAGACGTAGACACTACTGAACTACGACGGAAAGGTGGTGTATAAGTGAACTTGCGTGTGGCGACCTTCTACAACCTAGCTCTTGAACCAGCGCGTCAAACAGACTCAAGACTATGGTCTTCGACCGAAGACGTGAGCCTCGTTTTGAAAGCTCTTCAGCTGCAACATGAACAGATTGTGCAACAGAAACAAATAATGACATCCCTTACAAGCTCTCTCAACGCTGAGCAACCGGTGCCTAAATTTGTAGAGCCTTATGCCTTCAATGGTATGTCTTCAAGTCAAGAATTTTGGCTTGAGTTTCACAAATATGCCGCTGGAAAAAAAACAGGTGGCTCTCTGATGAGCATAAAATCACTAACCTGCGTGCTTACTTGAGAGGTGTTGTGCTCAAATGGTATGAAATATGCATTCAGGAAAGCAGTGGTGACTCCTGGAATCAGTGGAAGAAGAAACTTTTGACCGCATTTGGAAGCAATCCAGTGCATAGATGGAGTACAGCACTTATTTCAAGCCCAAGAAAAGCTCCCGTGTGTACTTGTTCGAGAAATGCTGTCTTTTCGAGCTAGCTGAGCTTTTGCTTCCATGTACTGCCGTAGTAGCCTTAATATTGCACGAATTAAACACTGACGTCTTAAAGCAGGCTCAAATATGGTCACCGAAAACTCTAGACGACCTCCTGGAGTGCCTTAAGAACATACCATGCACTTCGGAAACAAACATAACCGCTAATTCAAGCAGCAGTTTCAGTTGGAGTAAAGTGGACCGGTAAAGCCACGATCAGCGAGAACCGAGCCACCTCGCAAGAAGCACAGATAACTTGACCTGGCGTGCTCCAAGAAGTCGAGTAAGTAATATCGACACTGAAGCTCAGGAGGATTCGACAGACAAAAAAACTAATAAATGAGGGTGATCCGTCCCACCCGACGACTTCAAAGAGTCTGTTTATTTAAGATCCTCTAGCCTACTTCACATTGCCGTCAAAGTAGGAAACAAGTAGATGATGGCTCTCGTAGACAGCGGTCTATCTGTGTCTATTATAAATGCCAAGATGGTGGATGCACGTTGCGTGTATAGTGGAAGAGTCCTACGGGTACAAGGCTATGATGGAAAAGTAACGTTGCATGATAAGTTGACATTTGTGAACATTGAGTTCTAGGATCAGAAAATTGAGAGCGAAGTGTTGGTAGTAGATAGGGTGACGTACGACTTTTTGCTATCAAGTCCAGATATAATGAAATTAAAGATCAACTTATTCTGGGAAGATGTGGTTCTGGTCGAGGCCATAGCAAAGAACGAGACATATCAAGTAGACAAGATAACCTACTAGTTGTCAGGTGCATGGAGAATATCGCAACAACCTACCCTGATCTTGTATGCAGAGAAAGCTATCTTCGGGCGATAAAGTCATACAAGGTTTCTCTTGAACTCACTGGCAAGACCTTCATCCGAAAATCACCTTACAATATGTGAAGAGAGCGAAATACATGGCCCAAGAAAGAGTTGCAGGAGATGCTAGAGGCTAATATCATACAACCATCGGTATCACCCTTCGCTTCTCCCGTAACGATCGCACCGAAACAAGACAGAACCTTTAAATTATGTACCGACGACAGGGTTCTCAATCATCAGATGGAACTCACACAAATTGCCATGCCGAGATCCACACAATTTTACATGAGACTAGTGGTTGGTGACATTTTCCCGCATCCATTTTGCAAGCGCGTCTGGCAGGTCCCACTAACCAAAGAAACAAAAATGTACCCAGCTTTTATCACGCCATTCGAATTCTACGAGTATAACCGGCTTCCTCTCGGTTGGGAAAACTCTCAAGCATAGTTCCAGAGGATCATGAACGATGTGCCAAAGCCATTCCTTTGTGCTATCGGTAATGTTTACATAGACGACATAATAGTCTTCTCCAAAACAGAGGCTGAGCTTCAGGACCATCTGTCTCAGGGGTTAAACGCCTTAAGCTTGCCACATCTCAAGGTTAATTTTATGAAGAGCGCATTCTTTCGACAAAAGCTTGTGTTTCGTGAACGAGTCTTCGATGGGAACACCAAAAGAACGATACAAGAGTCAGTCGAGGAGATCTTCCAGATGAAGAAACCATATGACATCCATTCACTGCATGTGTTTTTGGTATTGGCAGGACATTTTCGATCTTTCATTAGGGACTTCACTGTCAAAATTAGATGTCTCACACATTAACGCAGAAAGACGTTTCATTTGGCTAGATTGACAGCTGTGAGAGAGTGTACCATGAATTAGTGCACAGAATTCCTTCTGACCCTCTCCTACGCCTACCAGACTTCACTTTACCCTTTGAATTGAACACTGACGCCACAGATTATGGAACTGGTGCAGTGTTGTATCAAAAATGTATTGAAGCATCGAGCCGAGAAAAGTGACCCGTAGTAGGTTACTACAGGTACACGTTCAAGCTATCCAAAATTACATACAGTACTACAAAAAAGGAAGCCCTGGTCGTTCTGAAAGCCAATAATACTTCCGTACGTATCTGGAAAGTACGAAGTTCACTTTGTTCACCGATCACTAGGCCCTCACTCATCCCTTAAATATGACCCAAACCAAAGGTTGTATTGCTAGATGGGTGAATTACTTGCAGCAATTCTATTTTACCATCTCTCACCCACCAGTACCACTTTTAACCAATGCAGATGCTCTATGAAGGTTGATGGTACGAAGCAACACAGAACAATCCGAAGAAATCAATGAAGTGAAAGTGTGGGAAGGCTCCGACCAACTGGTTTTTACTGAAGGTCCGTATCAGGTCCCACCAAAACTGTTTCCAGAGTCTTTTATTTGTACCACGATAGCCCAGAATCTGGAGGACACGACGGATATTTGCGCACCTGCAACAAATTGGTCAAGGGATTTACATGGCCTCACATGAAGAAAGGCGTCTGTTAGTACGTTCGTTCCTGCCATGTGTGTCAAGTACACAAATTTAAGTATAAGCAGCCTACAGATGCTAGGATACAGCCTTGCCACTTGAACGTGCCTTTCAAAGTAGTTCACCTAGATTTCGCCGAAATTATTAAGAAATGAGAAGTAATCAAGAAAACGCAAGCTTTTCTTCTGGCCATCGATGACTGCAAGAGGATGGTCGCGGCACGAGCAGGAAAGAAAGATGCTAATAGCGTCATAACCCTCCTCGAAAAAGACATGTTTACACTACGCGGTCAATCGTATGCAATAACGACCCTGCGTTCAAGAGCGAAATGCTAGCAAGATGGGCTTGGGATCACAATATATCAATCAAGTTCTGTGCTCCATACCACACTACAGCGAATGGGCTAGCAGAACGTGCCACACGGGACGTGCAATAGTATATCATGATGTACGATAGCTTTTTTGGTGGATGCAAATGTTCTTTGGAAGCCACCGTGAAACATCATAATCGATCCTGTACAAGTGGCTTGGGGCGCAGTCTATAGTACGCTTCTCCAGGAGAAACCCCTATTCTGCCGGCAGACCGTGAGTTGGGACTCTTGGAAAACATCAAGATCGTCGAGGAGAGTCAAGGAAAATCTAAAGAGGAGAGATACCGAAAACGAATGAAGAATTTCGACAGGAGGCATTGAGCCGACATGCGAGACATTCAAGTCACCGACCTCGTACTAGAGAAGAAAGGAATAAGAGATTACAGTACCAAACTTTACGGTCCTTACTCTATGACCAAGGCAGCCACCCAGAACGGATCTTTGAAGACTGTCTAATACACTGGTGAACGTGAATAGTTGAATGTGCTTCAGTTGGAGATCTCTTCAGATATTACCCCAGGAGGGGTAATGAAAAGAAACAAGGAAGGGTGAAGCAGTATGATCCTCAGGACAGGAGAAGTACAAGCACGAGAGGCGGGGCAGGAAAGAAGAGAAGAATGAAGTTGTAAATAAAGCCGGTTAAGATTAACGCCAGTTCCATACTGAGGCTATAATGCTGCTCCGTTCTTTAAAGTAGGAACACTACAATTATCGTGGTTGCGCTTGGAATTTGCATTCATTGTCCATTCACCTCACGGAATACCAAATTTGGTATAAGTGAAGCTAGTGAAACGGCCGCGAGCATGCTATTAGCGTAGCATGTATATAGTCATGCTTTACATTCTATGCATGCCGTGATTACCATGTTAGGACGTGTCATATACATTCGTCATCCAATCACGTCACGTGTAATGCCGAATTTGGTATATGAAACTAGTGAAACGGCCGCTTGCACTCTATGAGCGTATCATGTAGTCTTGTTTTACATGATGCAAATGTCGTGATTAATCTGTTTGGACGTGTCATTTACCCAAATCATCTATACACGTCAAGTGAAACCAAATTTGGTATATGAGAAGCTAGCGAAACGGCCATGAGCGTGCTATGAGCGTAGCACGTAGTCATGTCTTATGTGACGCATATGTCAAGATTAACATGTTTGGACGTGTCATTACCTTCGTCGTCCATTCATGTCACTTACTACAAGCTGTGATATATGTGAAGCTAGCAAGACGGCCATGAACGTGCTATGAAGATAGCGCGTAGTCGTGTTTTACATGACACGTATAACATGATTATTATATATGGACCTGTTATTTAGCTTCCTTGTTTGTTCGCATCATGTAATACCAAATTGACTGTATGTGAAGCTAGAGAAACAACCATGAGCACATCTTGAGCGTGGCAAGTAGTCAAGTTTTTATATGACACGCATGTTATGATTATCATGTTTGCACCAGTAATATACCTTCGTCATCCATTCTCGTTACGTAATACCAAATTTGGTATATGTGAAGCTAGCAAAACGACCACGAGCGCATCATGAGCGTGGCGTGCAGCCATGACTCGCGCCTTACATGACATGCATGTCATTATTCCCATGTTAGGATCTGTCACTTGTGTTCACCATCCAGTAATGTCATACCATACAAGTTTTTCAACATGTCATGTGAATTAAACAACTGCAAGAGCAGCCAGCCCATGACATGTAAATTACGACATTCAAAACAACACGACATGATTTTCATGCTATGACTAGTCACACATGGTCGTCATATAGTCATGTTATCTCACACCAACTTTTCATATAGATCACTTTATCAACACAGCCATAACAGTTAAAAGTGCTAGGTGGCTCGACAGACAGATAGATAGATAGATAGATTGATAGATAGATAGATAGATAGATAGATAGATAGATAGATAGATAGATAGATAGATAGATAGATAGATAGATAGATAGATAGATAGATAGATAGATAGATAGATAGATAGATAGATAGATAGATAGATAGATAGATAGATAGATAGATAGATAGATAGATAGATAGATAGATAGATAGATAGATAGATAGATAGATAGATAGATAGATATGCTCAAAGTTGCCGAAGTTCGCTAAGAAATGCTTTGCATTTAAAAAAAGGTTAGCGGCAATGCCAGTGCACTCAAGCGCTTCAAAGCGTTTGGTTGATGCCATGTTCAATCGTTATTCCATGGACGTGAGTGAGTCAGAGAGAATGAGAGAGTGTGTGTTTGTGTATGTGCGTGCGTACGCGCATGTGTTAACACTTTAGTTAAACGACGCCGGTTTCAGTCTGTCAGCTGTCAGCGGGGCACCTTTCGTGGTGTGGTTGAAGCGACTGCCACAGTTGGTGGATGGTAGGCGAAAGGTGCCATCTGTGTTTGTGCTCCTTGGTCTTCATCGGCCTAATTCCATCGCCTTGCGCGACACATAAGACACGTGCGAGGCAACGCTGACCGTACTTGCGTGAGCGATTTTCTCGCTTTTTGCAAGCGTGGGAGAGTGGCGTCGTCTGGTGTCTTCTTTCAAGGAATTGCGAAAAGGGCGGAGGGAAACCGCCACCTTATTTCATGGCTAAAACACCGACACACCCTGGACAGTAGAATGACACGCATACTAAATGATTTATCCCATCCTATGACACCGACTCGCACTGAACATTCTAGAAGCCGCAGGGCAAGGACGGCAAGCACGAAGGAACCACAACAATTCTGCGTTGATTGTGATTCAGCCACCAAACGAGCTACTGACCTTTCAAAGGTCAGTCCGATACCAGGCCTAAAAGAATCGAAAGTTCCCAATATTCATCTAAAACATGAGCTCCAATAAAAACCTGCACCACGTGTACTTTTGCATAAAAGATTAGGAACAAGCCTGTTTCTCGATTGGTAGTACTCTTTGAACCTTTGACATTTTCCGCAGTGTTTCATTCAAAACGTTCACGAGCTTCAGCTGGAGTGAAAGTGCCATTGCATTGCTGGAGGCACTAATGTAACTTTCCAACGAAAGCTTAACCATCGTCGGGGAAAAATGGCCTAGACTCTTTCGCGACACTGACCTTGGCATGCACGAGAAGAAAAGCCGCTAGGCCTGTGCGAAACGCACAGCAGCGTAGCAATGAAAGCTAGAAAAGCGAACTTTCAGTTCCTTTCCTAAAACGTTTTGGGTAACTGCTACAAGCACGCTTGCAGGGTACCCACTGCGTCGTAAATCTTCGTAATTTTTGTGTGGCAGCGAGGCATTCATTACGCTATCCTTTGTCATTATTCGGACAAGCGTGGTACTCGATACACACTTGGAAGGAGTTTTGTGCAATTTGCTTATTCCATTGTGGATGACGACGAATTATATCTGAAGCGTATGTAATGAGTTGGAGCCCTTGACGATATACTCGTAACGCAATTCACCTTGTATAACACCTTGTTATTCCTTTGCTTTTCAAAAATGCTTTATTACTCAAATAACGTGATGCTTTGCTGACAGGAAGCCTGCCTGGGGTCAGTTTCTAACGGTGTTTCAAGCAGAGGCCCGTATGGCAGGATGGAATTTATATGCAGATGCAAGATCCACAAGATTCTACACCCCATAGTGCATGTCAAAATTTGTCGAACTTCAGAAAGCAGAGGAGCCTCCTCATGAGTGGTTGTCAGGCGGGGCAATTCTTGACAGCTCTAAATGTATTTAAATAATTGTGTCTGTCTGGTAGGACTGCTACTACTTGTTGTTGCTACCTTTACGCCATTGTTCATGTATACAGTGTCTGAGAATAGCCAATAAACAAAACTGGCTTAGCTCAGTAATAGAACAGTGGGCTATCACGCAGGGGACGCGGGTTTGAGTCCCCTTGTGCCTTTATTTACTTACATTACGTGTAAAGCTGTTATCCGTCACGGGTCACGCGCAGAGCCGTAGTTCACTGCCTCCACTGGTGTCCGTAACCTGCCTCACACGAACAAACGTAAATAAAAACACCATGGGGTTCAAACCTGAGTCCAATGCGTGCCATCCGAGTATTCCACCACTAAGCCACGCCAGTGCTTGGGACTTGTTCACAAACTTCCCTTAGGCAAGCTTGATGTCGGGAAATAAATTGCGTGATAGAGTATTTTATGACAGCACAGGAACAAGCGAATCAAACAATGCGAATAGCGTAAGGAGTGGGTCTCTCAATGCTCCAATTTATTACAAAAGATTATTCTTGAACATCTAATAACTAGTGCACATGCCCACTTCAGGCATAACTCCTCATCATCGTCAGTCCCTACATGAACAGTTGGCACAAAATTCCTTGCAAGTGTTTAGTTGATACCACGCTCCTCCAAAGAATGAATAAGGATAGCACATAAATGCCAGCCTACTACACAAAAATTAGGAATATTGATGGCATAGTGGCTACCAAGCAAGTGCGCTTGTCGTAGTTACCCAAAGAGAGTTATGAAAAGGCTCTCAAAGACCACTCTTCCAGCTTTCGCTGTTACTGTTCTGCACGTTCCGCACATAGCTGTCGATTTTGTTTTATTTTGTGCGACCGTATATAGTGACGCGTGGTGGCAGCAGACAACGGCTCACGCGACCCTTAATGTCCTCATAACAGCTTTCGACCCTCACAACAGGTTTCCCTGTAAAGAGACTGTTTCTTTTTGCGTGTAATGAAGCAGAAGCTCTTCGCTGGGCTGTTGCAGAACCTACCCTGGCAAATTCAAGAATTTGCTTCAGAAGTGATGATGACTGAAAAAAAATTGTGGAATTGTATATCTGTCAGTACAATACCCATCGATTAATGACTACGCAACAGCTCACACCCTAAGTACAGTTGAATCGTGAGAAGGAGTGTGAGTGAAGATGCAGGAGGCACCGCCCAGTGTGTTGCCCTCACCGAAACCTTAAATAGACTCTACTGAAGAAAAGATGTGACATTTTTTATGAAGAAAGCCATTGGGCTGACAAAAAAAACGCAAGCATTGCAGCTTTCTTCAGCGTCATGATATATGTCTGCGCGGAAGAACATGTTTATAATGTTAAACGACGACAGTCAGCACCTGCTCCCAAGCCGTCAGATTTGTATTCAAGGCATATTCAAGCTCTTACACTGGAAAACAGTGGAAGTGCTAACATGCTTCAGACACAAATACAAGTATTGCCCGACCAACACAACATTTGCTTACATAAAGCTAAGTAAAGTTGCTGTAGGGGATAGTTGGCACGAATGCATGACTTATTCGTCGTGTAAGACACCACGCATGCATACTGTAAGGTGTGGAAGGAAGGAATGGTCGCTGGAATGATGGCATCCCACCGCTGCCACCAGTTGTAAGGGTTGACGAAGGAAGGAAGTTCGCAGGTGATGGCATCCGGGTGGAGGAACTGAACGCTGACAAGAGGATACGGGAAAACATAACAGGGATTTATGACATTATTTACACTTATTTACAGAAAAGAAGGGATAGTGGTTTAACAAACCACGAGCGTGGTGGTTGAGCACTACATAGTTCAGAGCCAGGTTCAGAGAGCTCCGTCCAGCACTCTGCTGCTTCGTTTTATGCCCTGTCGGGCTCCTCCTCTCCGAGTCGAACACCAATCACGCACACACAGGTGAGGGGGGCGAGCATGCACGGTCCACATGCACACTGCACTGGGGTGGCGCCAGCAGGGCTCGTCCTCGTCGTGTGGTTGCCGCTACTCGAGAGTTCCCACGATCCTGGCAGTATACTTCAAAGGGTCCGCCGATTTTGTTCGCTCAATTAGTGGGGTGATTTGCGGTGCTGTTCGTCGCGGTCTCCTCCAGGAAGACGCTGTCTCCGTTGGCCTCTCTAGAATGGTTAGCGGCGTCTTGGCGACACGGCGTCTCGCCCTCCGGCTAGCACGTACAATGCATGACGAGCATAGGCAGTCTGCCGGTCGGCTTGGTGAATGGGGATCAAAAGGGAGCGCCGCTCCTCGGTCAGCTCCGGCGCTGGCCACGCCAGCTTTGCCATCGCCCGATGAGTCGCCGAGTCCATTAGTCACCGCTTCTGCTTGAAGCGACGACAAAAGGTCCGCTTTTGAAGGACGTGAACTCGCCTCTGCCCGCCGCCTGGTCTGGAACAATCACTCAAATACTTGACAGCGTCGGTAAGACTGGGCGCCGAAGGGATTGAGAGATGAATCCCCAGGCCAAACCTAACAGCTCCTCCGCCGCCCGGAAAATCTCGGCTGGCCAGCGCTCCCAACCGCTGGGCACGAAGAGAATGGGTGGTGACGAGGACGATGGCCTGGCTTTCTCCCTCCAGCTGCGTACTCAAAACCAACTCCCAATCCAGCTCACAATGACTGACAACAGCAAGGCGAACCACACAACACAATACCACACTGCAGTCAAGCACATTGGACCCGCTTACAACCATCCAGGCTTCTCGAAACACAAACAAAAGAGAAACCTGTACGCTAAAATTTTGAAACAATTTTGTGCCGCCAAAGTTACAACAATCATAGGTCGAAAGGAGGAACGCAGGAGGATACGGGAAAACATAACAGGGATTTATGACATTATTTACACATATTTACAGAAAAGAAGGGATTGTGGTTTCACAAACCACGAGCGTGGTGGGTGAACGTTACATAGTTCAGAGGTAGGTTCAAAGAGCTCCGTCCAGCACTCTGCTGCTTCGTTTTATGCCCTGTCGGGCTCCTCCTCTCCGAGTCGAACACCAATCACGCACACACAGGTGAGGGGGGCGAGCATGCACGGTCCACATGCACACTGCACTGGGGTGGCGCCAGCAGGGCTCGTCCTCGTCGTGTGGTTGCCGCTACTCGAGAGTTCCCACGATCCTGGCAGTATACTTCAAAGGGTCCGCCGATTTTGTTCGCTCAATTAGTGGGGTGATTTGCGGTGCTGTTCGTCGCGGTCTCCTCCAGGAAGACGCTGTCTCCGTTGGCCTCTCTCGAATGGTTAGCGGCGTCTTGGCGACACGGCGTCTCGCCCTCCGGCTAGCACGTACAATGCATGACGAGCATAGGCAGTCTGCCGGTCGGCTTGGTGAATGGGGATCAAAAGGGAGCGCCGCTCCTCGGTCAGCTCCGGCGCTGGCCACGCCAGCTTTGCCATCGCCCGATGAGTCGCCGAGTCCATTAGTCACCGCTTCTGCTTGAAGCGACGACAAAAGGTCCGCTTTTGAAGGACGTGAACTCGCCTCTGCCCGCCGCCTGGTCTGGAACAATCACTCAAATACTTGACAGCGTCGGTAAGACTGGGCGCCGAAGGGATTGAGAGATGAATCCCCAGGCCAAACCTAACAATGCTCATGGAACACTTCTTGAATGCCAGACATACCTTCGTCCTCTTTGATGCTGCCGAAACTGCTTAGATGATCAAAAGACAATTGTCAGCCGTTTCGCTAATCTGAGCCTTCCGAAATATAATGAAGAACAGTTAGAAACTTTGCGTTTTGCAATTGAAGCCCTCCCCCTCCCTTCTCATGCTCATAAAGGCTTCGTCAAATCCTCTCGCGAAACATCGCATCGCAGAAGAATAAAAAGCCAGGCATATGCGTCAGAGCTACAACTGAGTTTGGATGCTAGAAGACGAGGTCGTAAAAAAAATTAAATGTGTCAACAATGCTCTGCGACGACATAGACCAACGTAGGATTATCAATGCCGGTGAATATCAAAAGGAAATTCATAGCTTCTAACATTCTGCTGCTGCCACGCCAACCAACGGAGTTTCTTCGCTCAATGATGAAGGGTCACAGTGGAAAGAAAGTAACTGACACAACATCAGTTTTTTTTTTTAGATTGAGAGGCACCATACTACTAAAGTTCACTCTTCTGCTTCCTAGTTCTAAACTGACGTGATTTATCACTGCTGTGCTTAGGTAAAATGAACTAACAGTTACGGATCATGTGCAGAAAGGAAATACCAAGGCAGCAAAGAATGACGTCTTGGTGCGAACTTGTGCAAGCAAAAAAAAGGGACGCTCACATTTCAAACTATAGCTGTGAACCCGTTCGTCAAAGGTCCAATGTGGGATGAGGGCGTTTAAACACGTCGACATTGATACATGTCGCTAAGTGCCTAGCAGTGTTTCCGCTGCAGCTCACGTATATTGGAGCATGAACTGTGCTACTTGTGACGAGAGCGTGATCTTTTCAGTCTTCTAAGCGAGCTGCTATCCCTTTCACATTTGAATTATGAAAACACATCAAGAAAAAAAATATTGTCCTTCAGTTATATCCGCAAAGGTATTATCTAAAATGAAAGTTCAATGCATACTTCTAGGTTTCTCGCAAATCGGTGACAACTGGTAATTAAGCCAATATGTGGTTCAGTATAGGTATTTCTTCATGGCAAGGCAACTACGGCATCACCGAATCAATTATGCAGATCTGTCTAGGGCTAGCCAACTTCGAGTCTCTGTCAAGCATTTATGTCAAACGATGCGAATCCTACAACCAAGAGTATCCAGCATTACGTCAGCTCCCAATAATGGGCACTGCTGACAAACTACTTGGAGCATCAAAAGCGTCCAGAAATACAAGAACTATGTCACAAAGGAATGAAATTTTGCTAAGAAGCATTTTTAGACTAGTCGAATTATCTGCAGGATGCCCTGATTAATTTCGAGGACACTAATTTTGTTAGCTGGGAACACGCTTGAAAAACGACCCCACTCCCAAAAAACGGCGATGAAATAAAAGGTATTCATCTTGGTAATGCGTGTAACGATTGTTTTGGATTCTTGGTCAGGATTCTCATGTCATCAACATCGCGAACATGAACTCACCTAATTGTCTGTGTTTACACGTAGCTATGCGAACTAAGCTCACCAAAAATCAAGTCGCCTGAGGCTCCAGCAACCCAGTTCAGAATTCAACAGGCAAAGGTCTTCCTCGTCATTGTGAAGCAAGCCCATGTCGCACTCTTTCACCAGGCACGGCTGGTCGGTGAAGCCTTAGCTTGGCACCCCACTCAAATACTTCTAAAAAAATTTTGTTATTTAAATAGGCATGTTTAGTTTGTTGCGAAATCATCTAATAACTTTTGTGTCATAGCGCAAGTAAAAATTGAATTCAAGGAAATGATTTATTTCCTGTGGTAATGTCTCAGTAATGCCGTAAAGGTTAAGCAAAAGCAGTACATTTAACATTTCGTGCGAGCTGGCTTAAATTATGATTTAGCAGTAAGGGTCACTGTGTCAAATAAAATGGTTTCACTAAATGTTCGTGCGTTTTGCATTTTGACGTTTCGTTGCTCAATATGTCAGCCGAAATATCAGCCGTCGAAACTGACTCGCGGTATAGGAGACAATGCATTATGAATATGTGAACACATGAGAAGAAATGGTGCTCTTGAAACAATATAAGCCTTTCGCCTACTATGTGTAACAGAACATAGCGCTTTACGCTAAATTTGCAACAAAAATTACAAAATAGCTGGCACAGATCAGTAAACCAGTCTAAAATTTCTACTCAGTTTCTTATGAGGGGACTTCTAAGTTAGAAACGTCAAACTTTTTTTAAAAGTTATGTGGTAACATCTTATTTAGCTTGTGCATAAGCAATAATGGAATTGATATATTTGGTAATATTTTGGCACTTTGGATACGATATTATGGTCTGCTACGCCACCAGCGGTGAGTACTTTTTCAATATTGCTGTCTTCTATCAGTTCTTGTTTCTGAGTATTGTAAGATACATAGAAAAATTCCTACCTGCATTGGACGATCTTGCACGGAAATGTGAAACGAGCATTGTAGTGTGATGTAACAGGAATGCACCGTGTGTTAGAATGTGTTTAATAGAGATGTCCACGTCAAGTTGACAGCAAGAAATGAGCTCTTGCTTAAGTTATTGTACATACCCAATTTGTGGCAGTCCATTAGAACAGCGCTAAGTGGAGAGGCTTATTTTTGTTTAATAACAAGTCAAATGCGTCATAAAAGACGGATGCCTAACATGGAATGCTCCGCTCTCTGAAAGCGATTAGACAGCAATTTCGAAAACTACACCAAAATTGGTTTTCGATTACAGCGTAGCTTCACATTGATCGCGTCAAGACCGTCACTGACTGTGCCAATTGTTAGCCAAACACATTCGTATGATCCGTAATTTCCCTTGTGCCTGCATTTTCCATTTCATAGAAGTATTAATACTGGTTAATGACAAGTGAAGTGCACCTAACCGCAAACTTGATGATTTGGCAGCAACCCTGAGGGTCGATTGCAATAGAAAATGGTATGATGCTCTTTCTTTTAGCGTAGAGCTTTAGGGTTAAATTTCATCAATGCTCCATATGAAGTGTTTCCTTTTTCATTACCTTTAGGAGCTGCAGGTTGATTCGTATTTAGGATCGCTTATATAAGAACTTAAAGACGTGAATTGTATGTACCCGAATGTCAGTTGAATAGTAAGTGATGAAGACTATGGTGTATGGCACTCAATATTCATAGGTTGATCTGAAACTGTTAAGTCAAAAAATGTCATTTCTTGGACATTATGAACTTGATGCTGCAGTACCTGTTCCAATCGCTACGCTCATGAAAGCATTTATGAATGGAATAAATACATCGAACTCTTTGAAGCTCTCAATTTGTGATGGAATAAAGCTGGTGCTTTTGAGGTTTTCGAACACTGTAAAGCCGAATAACTGCATTTTAGCTAAAAATCATACGAGGTAAGACTGGAATGAGTTGAAGCCTTCTACCTTCTGTATGCCAGGATTTTTTTCTTTTAAATTGCGAAGATGCCACAGGGAAGTGTCAGAAGGAAGAAAAGCTTTTCTATGCCTGTTTCTAGGGAAGGCCATAAACAACGTCACAGTTGAAGAAGTTTCTGCACAATACGAGTCGTGTTCTCTGTTAGTATTCTTTATTTTAATTCTAGGTTATTTAACATATATGATCTTTTAAAAAGCGCTTGAAGAAGTAAGGTTGCAGCCAAGGGTACAGCTATGTCTCACTTTTATATATCAGGACAGCTTACACGCTAGAATAAATACAGTTGTATTTTATGACATCAAAACACAAAAGAATACCTAATTAACGGTGCATCAAGGCTTATACTTTTCAGTGAAACAGCGCTGGTTTTCTCCCTTCTTACTTTTATTCTCAAGAAATATACTACCTTGAGCCAGCATTTCTATCAAGTATGTCGATGGTACGTTCTGTATCAAGAACCACATGCTTCTCGATATTTAAAAAAAAACTGACAACACCATTTTGCAGGAAGTCATTACAATCTCATTAACTTATTTGGTGCTGCTCTATTTGGCTACTATTATATGCGAAGCTGCGCAGCTATATTCAAGTTATGCTTCGCTATCACAAAGTTTTGAAAAGGTGTCGGGAAACTTGCATATTGGTGAGATTACGGATGTTAGGCAAAGAGCACAAAAACATATATGCTGCCGCGTCCTGTGACTGCCCAACGCAGGGTGTAGTTGGCAACTGATTGGACCATAAAGTGTTTTCAAAAATTAACGTCGTTGTCTGCCTGGAAAGCGTTCTCGTCTTCACTTTGGTACCCAATAAATATTACAAAGCCTTGGTAACACTCTAGAGACGGCAAAATTCAACTGAAGATGTGTACTTCGAGTGCACTGAATGATAAAGCGAGAAAATCACAACAGAGGGTAACCAATGTACGACTAACCATTCCTCTAGCTTATTTACATTAGCGCAACCACTACAGGTGCTCTCCTTTTGAATGCGAAGCATTTCTTAGTACACTTCAGCAACTTTGAGCGTATCTATCTATCTATCTATCTATCTATCTATCTATCTATCTATCTATCTATCTATCTATCTATCTATCTATCTATCTATCTATCTACTTACGTTTTGTGCTCTTGTGGTCACCCCCTTTACTTGGCGTGAAAGAAAATTATCATGGGAGGGTAAGAAGGTTTGACGAATATGACGCTCTGGTCAAGATATGAATAATGCCACGATCCCGTCGCATACGTCATCAAACACTTCCCACCAAACAGTGGCACATACCCACGGGCTGGTATGTCCCCTGGTATGCGTGTATGTGTTAAGGTGATTGACACTTAGTATTTACCCAAAAAGGACGAGAACACTCATGGACAATTTTAATGCGCGAGTGTTGACAACTACCCGACATCGGTGCAGTTGACCCGACGAACGCATATATTAAATGTCAGAGGCCCAGCTGTAATCGAACCCAAGCATTATTCGCGGCAATGAAGCATTTTACCACAGAACTACATCAGATCTCAAAACTACTTTTCAAATACACGCTTATCTTCGTAAAACGTCAGTAGTGGTTGCAGTGCTGCCTTCCCAATTTGATAAACATTACGTATGTACTACTTTGATACAGACTTCACGTCTGGTTAACGTTAACTGTTGTTGTTGCCATGCGCTCAGCAGCATCCAGGGCCAGCATCCTCGCGAGCATCAACGCCTCACATCATCTTCTGGCGTTGCTTATACGCATATTCCCGTTGGAATCGTTGCGCAAGTACAAACAACTGGTCATATGAACATTTGCCACTCTTCAACATGTGTCTGTGCGCACAACACATGTACATATGTTTAGCGTGATTGCATGTTGTATCGCTCAATTAAAAAAACTTCATCATGGTCACCTTCCCTCCGCATGCTTCGCATAACGTCGATTCCAAGATACGCGGGATATATCGATTTTTTTCGCTCAATAGTAATTATGTGTTTTATGTTGGTTCTTTAGATGTGGAGCATCTCTTGCACAGGTCAATTCACTGCCACGTCGGCGTCAGCGTTCTACTCACACTACCCGTGCTTAAGTCTCCTTCTTTCCACTATCCAACAGTGGCACGTTACTCTCATGCGTGTTTCCTCCCCCACTCTCTCTTGTCTTCTGCGCTCCCCCTCTCGCCTCGCAAAGCCTACGGAGTCAGCGTTTGCTAGCGAGTTCCCTGTATAAATGAAATTGGCCTCGTATCTGCATGTTAATCTGAAAAGGTCGTCGAAAGACGGTAGTCTTGCGTGGGTAAAGAGGGAACATACATTTATTTGATGTTCTGCGCAAGAAAATCGTTGAGTGGTATTCTGGAGGTGCTGCGTTAGAGTGCCTCGAGCGTGCAGCGGAGGCGAACGAACGTATCAAGTCACGTCACACGTGAGACATGAGCACCATCTTGCAGTTTTCTTGGGAAACGAATCGCGTGTCTCTGAGACGGGTGTGTGCACCCGTCTCAGAGGTGATGAGGTGTGGAAGGCACGATGGGTAGGTGCCGCCAACATTTTGCCTTAGCAAAGCGTTGGAAACACTCACCTTTTCGTGCAAGCGTTGCATGGTCAGCGCAGCGTGATAAGCGCTACGGTCCTTAAAATTACTTATGTATGCTTTTTCTAGTAAAAGATGCACATGCAAAATATATAGTGTTGTTATTATGCCCCAGACATGCGCAATATTTGTTATTAATTGACAATTGCACATGTATGAACGCTGAAGCTTGAGCAACATTGGTGGGCGCTGCGCATGGGGTTCGCGTTTCAAGTACCCGATGTCGTTAGGAGTGGATATACAGACAAATGTACACACACACAGACAGATATAGCAAAATTTTTGCGTCGAAAGTCACCAAGAAAGACTATCGTCTTTAAAAACAGACTGCTCGCGCTGCGCAACCGTTCACTGCCCATTTCATCATGACCTTCAAAGTAGTTCTAGGAGATTTCTCCTGTGCGTTTTTAACAATGAAAACTCACAGCGTCCGCATTTTTTTTTTAAGCAGACTGCGGGTCTCCAATGAAAGCCTTCTGCCTCTCACTGCCCATTAGCTGAGATTCATATCTTTCAGTAGGAAACACTGGTTCATCACTGGTTTCTCTCCTGCACAGCGCCGCAATGAGTGCAAGCGTCAACGACGCCGCCATTGTAAGTGTTAGCGCACGCTGCTTTGCGCACGTGCTTCGCTTAACGAAACGCATAGTTCCCTTTAGCTGGAGATGGCATAATTTTTTAGACCTATTCGGAGATTTAGTTGCCTGCACACTGTGTAGAAATTGTCATCAGAGTAAGTCACTTTAGGATAGAACTCTCCCTTTTTCTGTTTTATTTGTTCCTATGGTGGCTTTTGCGATCAGTGAGTATCGCGTGATGTTTACGAAGTACACAATGCATATTTATATACACTGTTCTCTTTTACCTTGCGTCTCAAAACAATAACTACTGCAATTACCCAGCGAAAATTATGCGCTGCCTTCCTTGATCATATATCAAGAATTACTTGAGGGTATAATAAAATTTCTATGTGCTTGGCTGCTTGAGACAAAAAGGCATGTACACTGACCATTTCATTATAACTTATATTTCGTTTCTTTTCCCCTAGAAAAAGTGATCTAGACATGCGTTTTGTTTCGTTCATTTTGTTAGTCCGCTGTTGGTGGTTTTCTCATGTAAAATACATCACTATACTCCCTTGATGATGAACTTGACAAGAATATTGAGAACTAAAATGACGAAATTGATAAAAAAGTTGTTAAGCACTTTGATAAGATATAACCGCAGAACAGTAGAAACTTTAGCGCATGAAGAGTGTACCAGAAACTTGAGAGTTAAGCTGTTTCGCTTTCCCTGGAATCTTTCTAAACTTTGAGGCACTCGTGCAGCGACACCTCAAACGTAGAATTTATGAAAGTACCGTTTTTCATGAACACATAGTGTCGTGTTAATTAACGCGGACGTTGCAAATTTATCCAGTGAATTGATTTTAAGCCCCGGCTGAGATGTGGTCGACCTAATATGGAGAGCACATGTCCAGTAATACATAACATAGACATTGCTTAGCAACAAGTAAACGCGTCCGATTTCCACTCCGGGAGCAAGGTAGTGACATGAAAATATACATAACCAAATCCCAGCAATTTAATAAATTTCAGTTATTTTCTTTTTCTTTCAGATCCAGAATATCGTGCCATCGTTTATCCTAAGCTCTTCGAAGGCAGAGATGAAAGCACGAAAGTGCTGAAAATAAGCGATCAAATCACGCTGAACCTGCGCCCAAGCTTCATTCTTCATGATGATTTCTTTGTGCGGAAGTACCGTGAAGGTACTCCAGAGCACAAATACGTAAGAAATATATTTGCTACTTTGAATGTTTGAATAATGTTCATATATTTTTAGGAGAAAAAATGATATTGTTAGAGCACTGAGCATTCTCATCGTCGAAATTTGTGCGTGACTCTTTTAGGAGTGATCGTTTTCAGGTCTATCTGGTCCCCACAATGCGGATGACTTTGCCAAGAATAATTTTTTTCTTTAACAACGCAAGTCATACCTACGCAATCGGAGGTAATCAAGCAGGATTGGTCGACTTACTGTCCCGTCTCACTAAAACTCTGTGGCAATTATTCATCTGATGTATTCTACACCTGAACCATGTTCATTTCCAAATATATGACAAATGAGCATTGACGTTGAACATATAAATTTTTATTCCGGCAAATATAGATTTTTGCTCTCACCTGAGTATAAACTTTAGTTTACAAAAGCTAAGGAACACATTTATAAGTTACAATGCCCAGTATATGGTTTTGCTCATTGACGGTACTTTATTACGCCTGTTTCTTCGTGGTACGAGTTTCAGCTTAAAAGCTTTGATGCTTTCGTGGAAGACACCGCAAGGGAGCTGAGTTAACATTTTTCATTTTTCAAACACAAAAACAAAACAATGAGGAAAGGGCTGCCTCGTTGTATGCCACCACTTATAAAGTTTGCTCACTACATCACTTGTGGGAAGGATGCATGTTATAGTGAAAACAGTTTAATGCCTTGATGCATTATTACGTTTGGGTTTTATTTTGCATTATGTTTTGTTTTGACCATCACTATTGTACTAAAACATTGAATCAGTTTACTGTAATATTGTGTTTTAATACTATTTCTCAAAATTATTGCTCAATAACTGGAAACTGGAACTGAAACTAAAAACTTTGACTATTTTCTCTGCAGTTTAATGTTGAAGCACTCCAGCGAGGCCTGTACCATGACGCCAAACAGCTGGCGGCTGTCACAGTGTCTGAAGAAGACGGTGCGTTGCGAGTGGTATGTATATTTAGTGAAGAACATACCAGAACTTCCAGCTTTGTGCTAGAACTTCACTGAGAGATTGAATATATGAAATATTTTGAATGTACAATAAAGTTTACTGGTTCTTAAAGTGGATGGTTGAAGCACTGAGCATTTATTGCACCGAATATCTGCGATAATCTAGACTAATACTATAAGCGACTTTCTTGGAGTGAAATGAGAAGGGATTATTTTAGTCAAGCAATTGATTACAGTTTGTCTGGTCAGGCATGATAATGAGTATGTAGATGTGGCCACTGACAAAATTGAGATAGTGAAAAAGAAATCCGTATGGGTCCCGAAATACTTTTTTTTTCTCCTTTACCTGGTCAGTGACCTCATCTACACAATTCAGATTCGCACGGAATTACGTACTGTTCCGCTCTATTCTGAGTGTATTGCTTTCGAGAGATTTAGATGTATATTAGCTCAGTTACTCAAAACTGATGAGTTATCTTGTGAAAAAAACGCGGATGTTTCGGGACCCATACGGATTTCTTGTTCACCATCTCAACATGGTTTTTCAAAACTGATAAGTTATTTTGTGAAAAAAAAATAACGAATGCTTCCCAAAATGAACAATCAGCAAATAAAAATCACTCCGTAGTTATTATATTTCTTACATAGAGAACGGTGCTTAGTGTGACGGTGGTTGCTTTTGTTTCTTTATAGGATAGACAGCACTCATACTCTCCTGGTATCTTCTTTGCTGACCTTGCTCGCAGAGTTACTGCATTAACTTTTCTAATTACCGAACATCAGTAGCCTGTCTTAGAAACATGTGATCGTCTACCAGGCTTGAGTTGCACTCACATGACGTTTCATAGCTATAGGCCATGCTGGAATCACTCTAGCGGATATCTTTACACATGTAGGGCTGGTTTGCCAGCAAAATATTGTTCCGAAAGCTTTCGTGTGTGGCCACCTTACAAATGTATTGGAAGGATGAGAACTGCTTTCTTCCTTAACAAAGTTTTGCATTAAACCAAATACTGTGGGCATGGTTGCCACTTTGTTGAATCGACTGTAAACTGATAGGAAACTTCGTGCTGAGGTATAGAGTGCTTCGCATAGGTGGTAAGAAGGAAAATCGTGCACTTAAAATTTATCTACTAAAACTATTGAAAAGGCTGTGGACGTTATGAATAACAATATCAATGTTCTCTTCCCTAGAAAAGCATGAAGTATTAGTTATTTGTCAGTAGCTGCCACCTTCTATGAACATGAAGAACATTAGCAAGACACCTCTAGTTCACACCGTGGAAAGTATCAACCATAACAGTAGACCCAGACATTACGCGCAACTCAGCAATTTTTGTTTCTAGAAGCTTTGAATGTCCAAAATGACTTACCCACACTCGTTTTCTACAACCGGTGTATGCCTTCGTAACCAAGCTTCTGAACTATATCATTACTAATCAGTTAACAGCTACGCAAATTACATTGCGGTAAAATAACTCTGGCAGTTGTTTAGAAAATGGCGCCTATTAGAGAAAACAATGCCTACATTGATAATCATTCTGCATGCAGGAAGGTGTTGTGGGACCTCAGTTGAAGATTCGTCCAGTTAAAGGCAGTGAGAGAACTGTATACGGTGACCAGGCACACATTGTGGACGCCACTGAACACTCAAAAGAAGAAAGTGTTTTCGGTATGTATGCTCTTAACTGCCACAATAATAATTCAAATATAAGTAGCACAATTGCTATCAACAGTTCGTTGCGTGTAATTGAATATTAATTGCAAACAGCGTCATTTTATGAGCACATTGGGAGATCCAAACGTGCTGTCAAGGATATCCTCTTAGCGACAACATTTCTTTGATATTGTGAGTAGTACTGCAGTCATTGTGAGGTGCCTATTTTATAAGCGTGGATATATACGGACAATATAGCAAGATCTAAATAAGCTTATAAACCATGTATCGGTCACATATTAGAAACTAAACCTAAAACATCACTGATAAAGAAGACACCAAAAATAGTGAGTGTTTAAGACACGTGTTTTCTATATGGTACAAGTGCAAGCTTTTTTGGTAAACATGACCGGAAAAAGTTTGCTGGTTATGAAGATATGTGCTTGTACCGCGCGAGACATAACACCATCAAAGGCGTGTGGACAGCCCGTTGTGCTCAGCTTGTGACTCCTGCGAAACACTTGAGCATCTCGTAGTGCACTGTCCCACATTTGCTACACAGTGGTCTTTGCTGATTAACGAATATAAATTCCTATGACTCAAGTGCGCCACTCTAAACGACTACCTCTTTCCGAGAGGTAGTGTTTCCCGACGTGACCAGGCGCACCAAGCTCTGCTTACATTTATGAACCAAACGAACCTAGCCACCAGTTCATAGACAGTCTCTCTCTTTTTTTTTTCTTATTCATACTCGTTGAAGTCTTCGTTACCTTTTTTCTCTTTTTCTCATCTTCTTTCCTTTTTCTTCACTGTATTCTTTGTTTTCTCTTTTTCTTTCCTTCTCCTGAAAGAGTGAGCAAGCATTGTGCCCCTCCAGGTGGCAGTTGCCAGCTTGCTTCCTCCCTCTTTCCTCTGTGTCCTTGTATATCTGTGTACGCAAACAAAATAATAATAAATGAATAATAAATTGTCATGCTTCCTTCAAACAGAGTTTATGTTGTGCCCCTCAGAAAGGAGACATCTGTGAGGGATTTTAGAAAATGGCTTCGCTGAAATCAACATTACACAAAGCAATATTATAAAGTTTTATAAATTCTGCTTCCCATCTCTTAGAGTGTGACCTATGTGTGTGTTTTTGACACAATGTGAGTGCCTCGACAATCATTATCAAGAAATACTCAGTATCGCGCCGGTGCGTAGTTAAATCTTAGTTGTACTATCTGTCCCTTTTATATTCAGCTGTCTAGAGGTGAGTATTTGCCCAATTTCGGCGTTGCTTACTTGTTTATGATGCCCGCAAGTGTTATCATAGACCCAGACCACTAAGAATAGTTTCACTCCTAAAATCCACCATGCTTCTTCTGGTTATGATGCTTTCTAATTAAATTTAGCCATGCTACTCACAAAAACGTACTTCAAAAAGAGCAGTGAATCTGCGCATGGTCGCTCAACAAACGACAGTAATAATTATAGCACAAGCGTCTGTGGCAGTGGTTTCTGGCGGTTCATTTGCAGGGCAGCGCAGTTAACAAGTATCTGGTAATTTCCAACCCAGCTACACAGCTCAACGACCAATGTAACGGGAAGTTCAAGTAGAATCACACTTTTATACATGAAGTCATTCTGGCGTTCTCTAAAGGCGACTAATGCCCCGATTTTATAGCACACTATTCAACACAGCGCGAAATCAGCGTAACAAATTTCCTGATTATAGCGAATAACTATATTTTCATGTGGAAAACATGAAATGTTATGCTAACATGAAGTGGTGTCTTTTTACTGCAGGAAAAATTTTCGAGGACAAAATTGTGGTTTCTGAACGTAAAACAAGCGACCGTGTTGGTTATGATTCATGTAAGTCAAGTAAAAATGACCTTAAGTGTTATCGTAATAATATCTTTTTTATTCTGTATGTTATTCCGTAGCTAAATTCAACGTCCAAAGTATACACCCGGAAGTTCTCATAACGTGTGACTCAGTGTTTCTTGCTGGATTTAAGAATAAAGAGGACATGATAAGATACGTGCTGATCATGTTTCAAGTTGTAAGTCACGTTTGCCGTTCATAAAGGTGCTCCAAGTTCTTGCCAAACATTCTAAGAATTTAAAACATTTTTTTTTCTCTTTCAGGTTATTCTACGCTACAGCACTGTTACTCATCCTCGTATACAGCCCGTGTTACTGGGCATCGAAATCAGCGACGTAAGTTATTCGACATATACGTAGTATCTCAGGTATGGCGCATCCTGGGTGGGATGGAGAAAAAGGCACATAATACATACATACATAATACATAATACATACATAATAGATACAAAGGGAGTGTTATGTGTCTTTTCATCTATCCCGTCCTGGACGCACTACACCTCAGATACTATAGATAACCAACAATCCCGCCTAGCAACCCTGGTGGACATATACGTGGTTTAACATTCCAAAAGCAATATGTTTGAATCGACGAAAAGGTGTTATTCGCACAACAGCGTTTGTAGAGGCATATAGGTCAGTTCTTTTATTTAGAGGTGGAACATGTGCGTCATTACACTATTGTACTGTATTTCGACGCAATGGGCAGTAGAGATGTGGTTATTGTAACATACGACAACGGGTTGTATGTAAACTCGGGACATACTTTTAAAATGTGATGAAGTATAACTTCTACTTGAAGTTCATTGAGTGAGGTAATCGCAGCAGCCTGATCGGCTCCAAAAATCACGTTATCGTTACTGTAATAGCACTTACTTTCTTTATTTTTTGGTTCCTTTCTTTCCTGCTCTTTTTTTGTAATATTTTCTTCCTTTTTATATAGTTTTGTTAATTAGCAACAGTGCAGTTAACACTCATATATTTTCTTGGCCGAACCCCCAGAGTGGGTATGTGCCATGATATCGAGGCTACAAACAAACATTTTTCTGTTCCGGTGTTGTCTTGCGTGTTACTTCTCGCTGCTGGGCTCTATGCCCAGACGATTTTACCTAAACGCCTCTGGGCATTTTTTATTTACAGATGTATAACATTACTCGACTGAAATTACACATTGCTTGGGTTACGACTCTGGCTTGGGTTTTCAGTGTATTCGCAGTATGAAATATTTTCGCAATATATGTTGGCATACACTATGAAATATTCTTTTAAAGATCCTAATGATTACGGTAGTGCCTAACGCGACACCTAAGCGCAAGTGCTTAGTTGTTTAGCTGTTCCTATAAATTGAGGCAAACGCTTCTATATTTGAGATAAGTATACCACACTTTTTAAACAGTGTTGGCGCCGTAACTTTGTTATCATGCTTCCTGACTTCTTTATGTTTATCCTGCAGTCGCCTTAAAAGAGCTTTGGGTGAAGCTATGATTTTTTCCTTACAGAAGACACAGGAGGACAAGTATTACAACTATCTCGGAGATGGCCTAATTGCTATTCCCTCACTTTACAATATTTCATACTATGTGAAGGCGAAAAAAGCTTATTACAAAGATTATGACTTGATCTATTTTCTTACTGGGTATGTATATAAGTACTAGTAGTCACCCACACTCCTGGTCGAAGCTCACTATTGTTTGAGAGCAGAACAAACCTAACGCCTTTTGCTTTATGGTGCTTTTTTGGCACCTCAACGTGCAGCACGTGCGCCCCTTCATCGCAATTCCTTAAAGTAAGGTCTCTAGAGCTTGATAATGGAACTCGGCTATGCACGATCTATACGTAGCTCGACACACCGAGTGTTACGCATACCGGCATGCACTACGGCACTTGTGGCACATTGGAATTGTGGGTGACATCGATCTATTTATTGCTCTGGCGTTTATTCCTTGACCCTTGCTCTCAATACGCTTTTTTTGATAGAGCCTGTATAGTGTTTTAAAGAGCATTTAGGGAAATACGACTGTCCACCAGCTATAAAAAGTTTGGTAGTCATTAAGTAAGCATGTTTTTGGGGAGGAAATGACAAATGTGTTCTGTATCTTTTAGGTACGACATTATAGTTCCAAGAGATAATGAATGGGACAGGAGTTACAGAGGTGAGTTGCTGAGCTTACGATTGACATCACGGTATATCAATTTATTGTTTAGTATTTGGCTCGTGCTTGCGTATAATGTGGATATTCTGTTATATATATATATATATTTATATATATATAACGGAGCTGTCTGAGCTCCGAAGAACTTCTTGCTGCCTTTGCAAACAACTATTATTATTATCATCATTGATCGTCCACACTGGATCTCTTCGTAGTTTTTGCATAATATGCTTCGCTCACTAAACACTTGCGCATGGCACAAGCTCTCACATTGCGCCGACATATCTGGTCTAAAATGAAATAAATGGGATGGGAGAGAAAGCAAATACGAGCGCCGATAAAGGGCCAGAGAAAAAATAGACATACAATGAGAAGGTGAAGAAGTTACAAAGAGAAAAGGGGCAGAAAGCTGGAAAAGAACATAGAAAGAGACAAAGATATAAAGAAAAAGCAAATTAGGATAAAACTGAGTAAGAACTAGGCATACAAACAAAGACATACATAACTCGCGCGAACGAGAGATAGAGAAAGGGCTAATACCAAGACAGCAAAAATAAAAAGAAGGAGACAGAAGAAAAGGTAAACAATACATATACGAGACCCGGAAACAAAAATGACGGTAAGAAGGAGTGTTTGGGGGCGAGAGAACGGAGGTTAACAGGAGAGAGAGTACATATGAAGAGAAAAACAAAACACAAAAAAACGACAAAAATAAAGCAAGAAAAGCAAGTTGGAAGAAAATACTAAAAATTTAATGCAGACACGACGAGATATAAAAGAACTGACTCTGATTTTTCAGCTGGTGGCGTTTCCTTGCCAGCTACCTGCTTACCCATATTAACTGCTTGTGAAACTGGCTTCTTGTTTTGAACATCAGGTCAGGTGAACACCAATGGTTATGGCATGTGGTGTTGTATCCGTATTTTCTGCAGATCACTCTAGTAAACATTTTAATATTCGAGTATCTTGTGGTTTTTACGTTCAGCAATATTCATATGGCAGCATATGTTATATCACAATAAAAGCAAAAGAAACGAGTACGCAGTCTTGAGATGCAGTATACTAAATTGCGAAATTTGTGAATTTATCATCACTTTCAACCTGTCGTTCATATCAGCTTAGTGTATCTACTCGATATCAGACTGTCTATCGGGAAACACGTACCGCATTTGCCGAAACCACAAGCCATTTTTTGATTGCATGTTGAGTCTCTTTGTCCGACAAGGATGCTTACTACGCGTTTCATAGCACGTATACTCCTCAGCACATATTCTTAAAACCTAGTACACTGTCGTACAGAAGTTAGGTGCGCTAAATAGGCTATCAGAATCGAAATGACGTTACCATCACAAACCATCTCATTTTTGTTTTCAATGCAGAATGGTATATACGAGGCGATAAAGTGTAGTGTCAACGCCATTAATCTTTATATAAAAAAAGAAACAGTCACACGGTGTTTGCTGGCATACTGGCACTTTTGGGGCCAATATAACTGGCGGGACGAAATCCTATGAACATTCATTTATTAGGGGCGAAACTTCTTATAGCGGCACCCGTTCGTCCCCCGTAGTATGTAACAAGTAAAACATTTTGACCTCCAAGGTAGTGCCGGTGAGAGACTTCTTCTGTGCGTTGTTGAACAATAAAAAATAGTGCTCAATGTACATGTCAATGGCTGCTAATGGGGAATGAGAGACAGGAGCATTCGGCTTTTAGTTAACGCGCAGGCTGCAATCAACATTAGCAGCCATTGGCATGTACATTGAGCACTATCTGACAAGAAAGGGTTGCTACGTTATACTCGCTGGGTGTAACCTCCTTAGCTTTAGAAAGGTTTAGCGAGCATTGAGCCGCAGTGCCAAAATTACAATTAAATTGTATATACCATGAATGAACTCGAGGTGGTTAAAATGGGATGTACATACGAAGCGCAAGCCGTAAGAAAGTAAAAGCCGAATTCTCCGCCTCTCATTTCCCATTAGCAGCCATTGGCATGTACATTGAGCACTATCTGACTGAAAAAGTTTGCTACGTCATACTCGTTGGGCGTAACCTCCTTGGTTTTCGAAAGGTTTAGCTAGCGTTTGGCCGCAGTGCCATGAATAGAGTGAACTAGTATATACCATGAACTCGAGGTGTTTAAAGGTGGGAAGAGGACCCGAAGCGCAAGCCGTAAGAAAGTGTGCGTGTGCCACCTCTCGTTTAGTCCTTGGAATGTCCGCTGGATGGCGGTGCTTCTATATGGGGAATATATGATTAAAAGATGCGAGATGGTTGTACTTGGAGTGTTGAATAGATGGACGAACGGACACATAGACAGATGCATGGATGGACGCATGAACGAACGCAAGGGCAGCTGCATGGACGAACGCAGGGACGAACGCACGAACAGACGCACGCACAGACGGGCTGATGGACGCATGGACGCTCACACTGAAGGACGCATGGACGGACGGAAGCAAGAACGAATGGACGGACGAATTCTTCGCCCCACTCTCCATCATTCACTCCGTGGATAAGCTGCCATTTTTTTAAAGTGTATAGGTTCGAGCTTGTTAGTATTGAATAATGTGTGGGGTTGAACGTCCGAAAACCACCATATGACTATGAGAGACGCCGTAGTAGAGGGCTCCGGAAATTTTGACCACCTGGGGTTCTTTAACGTGCACCCAAATCTGAGCACCCGGGCCAACAACATGTCCGCCTCCATCGGAAATGCAGCCGCCGCAGCCGGGATTCAAACCCGCGACCTGCTGGTCAGCAGCCGAGTGAGCTTGTTAGTATGACTTCATTTTCAGGAAACAGCGTGAAAAGCAAGAAGACAGAAAAGACCGAAAAACAATCAGCTGTCTTTCCTGTGTGTTTCTTCCGACTTCCTCTTTTCGCGCCGTTTCATAAAGATTATTCTGTTTATCATATATGGCGAAACTCAACAATGACTACAGCAGGCAAGGTAACCTATATAAATTTCAGTGTTCGCTAAGGTGATCTGACAGTGAACGCCAAGTCTCAACACCTCACCTTGAAGCCGAGATTCTAGCTGGAGCAGTTAATACGATGATGTTACAGCCGCCATTGCACTGTAGCCGCACTTACGCCAGAACACCATTATTCGAGGGCTGCTCGCGAGTCTGTATACACGGCAAATGTGTGGAAAGTCTTTAAGGCTTAACGACGATGATAAAGTTTGGTGAAAGCCACCGAATGAGGATGATGACGACGAAAACAATGAGAGTGCAGAATATTCGGCTGCCTAAAGAATGCCAGCAGATGATGCAAGCCATGCAGAGGGGAAGCACAGTTTTGTGCGCTCTATCAGAGGCTAGATTGGGTTTGGTGCACCCAGTGGCCTGTCAATCTCGTACCTGTACCTAGCCGGGACTAAGACTGGCCGGTAAACACGAGCTTTATTTAGTTCTGTGACACACTGCAACAAGCGGTGTCCTGTTTTATGATTAATATGCGTCCTGCGATACATTGCAACTAGAAAAATAGCCAAATTTACATACTTGGGTCAGTGTACCTAGCCGATACGATTAGTGTTGACAGCATTTCTTGTTGGTGTCAAATCATGTTGTGTATCTGCTGGTACTGACTGTGATAATACCGACAGGGGTACTACGTGACTTAGAGTGGCCTTTATATCTAATACTTTAGAGAAGAAAAGGCGCCTTTGACGAAGAAAAGTGTGCTTCCCAAATGTCGAGCAGCCTGTCTTCAATAGCTTTTGCTCTTCAACCTCTACAGCACATTGTATTTGCATTGATTGAGGGCCAATCTAGTCGCTACAGCTGAAGAGGATTTTTCGCTCTATTATTGCAGGATTCGCCTTTGTTGGATCTGCCTGCTTGGGCACACGTGAGCAGCTTGGCGAAGACATTCCCCACTCTTTCAGAGGAATTCGCACCATGGTACACGAAATGGCGCACACGTAAGGAACATACATTCAGTATTGCTTTAGTACTCAGGGTTAACTACGGATTACTGCTGTTTGCGGCTCTAGAAGCGGCCCCACCGAGGTGGAAGCATGGATGACTAAATGTGGAAATTTTATTAGATGCGTGTGATAATACTAAATTAGATTTTTTTATCTTCTACTCTTCCGAAAAGCAAATGTACAAGTAGTTTACAGATATAGTAAAGGGTATTGATGACTGCAATTTCTAAGTGGAGCTAGTTAACTTGAATGTTAGGCTATGCAGAGCGAACAACAACCTATCATGAAGGCCCTGTGCCTTCTAGCGCGTTGCCGAGCTGGTGCATTCTCTTTTCGTCTTCCTTTTTATCTTCTTCAAACCTTGTCCCTTAGGTTCCACATAATTTTTATTATTACTGCACTAATTTGAATCTTTCTATTTAGGAATACTCACTAACACCACTATAGTACAAGCCACTAATTAAGACAGATATAGCTAACAACAATATAATAATGGATAGTTCACTTTCGATGGAAGTGACGAGACTTCAACAATATGTTTTGTTCTGCTTTCTACATAACCGAGCCTTGAAAAGGCCACGCAAATTTTTTATTAGACCCCAGCTATTTCTTCGTTCTCAGCCTGAACAGCGCAATGCTGAGTGCATTGTTCGCGGTGAAGAAACATTCATTTAAGTTTTCAACAATTCCCCGCATCTCAACAAAGGTACAAATCCCGTGTGGGTGCTGATGGAAACATTGTTTCTGAGCCCACTGCTCGTAATACACAATTTTCCTTTCGCGAATCGGTCAGTGAACGTTTCTTTGGCGTATTTACAACGTCGAGGACGCGTCGTCCAGCTAGTCATCAAGAGGTATATTGTGACGACCACAGGTTCGATTCGAAAGGTCTGTACACGTGCGCTGAAATGATGGTGACATGGTTGTACCGAAGGTGACGTCCATTGGATGGGAACAGCAGTTACAAAAGCTCTGTCATAGAGAGAGGAGAAGCTGAGGTGCTGCTTGACTTTGCATCGGAAGATTGAAGTTCGTAATGCAACAAGTCAATGAATGTAAGCATCTCCCTTCGAGTAGAGCACATTAATTACAGCAGCCTTATTGGCCATGCTCTAAAGGCAGGAAAAGGCACGGGGCAGCCAATGGCACGTGAACCGAGGTGTTTGGGGAGGCATCAGTGTGTGGCTCTGGAACTCACAGGTCTAGTTTTATAAATTAGGCGTTTGTTCCCACTAAGGTGAAACTTGAGTTACTACGATTTTTTAAAACTAGCGTTACGTAAATAGCCACAAAATTCATTGTGTGTCAACAAACAGGGCACATCGTTCAGAAAGTGTAAATTTTGTATAGTAGTATTTTGTGATAGCAGCCTCTTTTACTTTGTTTTAAGAATTACTCACTAGATGGCGTTGTGTGTATATGTTCTTGGAAATTATATCACTAGATGCCGTTAGTGGTTTTCGTGTGATAAGAAATGCACAGCATGTCGAAGGAGTGAATGATATTGAGTGGAGCAAAGCATTCGTTCATTCGTCTGTTCTTCCTTCTAATGCATGCTACAGTATGGTGGAAGTTAATGGACAAACAGACGCAACGATGGATAAAAATACAGACGGACGGATGAAGGGACGCTTCGCCCTACTCATCATTTCCTCCGTGGATATATTTTGTGTGTGTTCCACGATCACATATGTACGTTTATGTGAATTCCAGACTAGGATGCGATCATGACGAATCGACGATTGAGGGTCACTTACCTGGATATATAGCAAACTCCTCTTATTGTCCTTGGGGCGATGGTTATATCATGAGCTATGTTGTTCGGGATACCAGAAGCATGCAATTTTCGCCGTGCTGCAACTACGACATGAGACGGTATTCATGGTATGTATGGCATTTAAGGCAACCCTAAATTAGATGAATGATTGCGCAGTTGGTATCATGTAGTAACGTTGATGTTCGGAAAAGCTGGGCACTGCTCTACAATGTACACACCCCTTTGTGAAAAATCGTATCTGTGCTATGATATTACTATCACGAGCGGTTGAATTTGTAAAATATCTGCCATCTTTCTTCCTGCTGGTCATCTGAGTCTCCAAAAGTTGCCGTTCGCTGTAGGTTATTGCAGCTTCTCATGGTATTAAAGTTTTTAATTAGGCAGATACTTTGGTAACATGAAAGCTTGTAAATGTGAAAATACTTATTACCTAAACTTTAGTAAACTCCTCTGCTTTTACAAAAACATTATGTGGTGCTTTAAAAATATTCTACAGGCTAGTTTACATTAAGTAGCAGGTACATCAATATATATAAATAAATGATTCGCATTAAAATCACATAGATTACGTTTAGCTAGAGCCATTGATAGTTTGCAAGTTAGTGCGCAAATTTCTGTTTCTTTTAGGATGCATGGAGCCGGCTGTCTGCACAAAAGATCTACTAGAAAAATCTCGAAAAAGTGGAAAAAGACATACAAGTTTCCCGGAGAATTCACGAACAAAGACAAACAGTGCCAGCTAACCTACCCGTTTTTGAAAAAGACATATCATATGAAGGTAAAATTTCTTGTACCAATAATTTTAAAGAATCTTCATCCTGCAAGCCATTCTAAAACATTTATCTCGGCTGACAATGATCTTCTCATGTTTCAGGATTTCTCAGCTGATGAATGCATGATATCTTGCTTTGTTCGGCAACAATACCGAAAAGGAAAGAGCTCCAGATGGGCCACTGAACTGTTTGACGGTAGCCCCTGTGAAAGAAACCACAAACAAGTAAGAAAATGCACACAATCACTTAAGCTATAGATAGAGTGCTAATAACACTTGAGTCGCATACGAGAAGTTAACTCTATGAGCGACACATTTTGCTAGTGATGATGACATAGGTGAGGTCCGCGGACAGGTGTATTCGTGAACTTGCCAAGCCGTAAAGTGGTTATGGCTGCGAAAGCAAGACATGGAAATGGATTTGGTACATTAGGAGGAGTGTGAAAAATGGTTCTCCGCGCTAGTGCGGGCAGGTTTTGGAGCAGAAAAAGATACGTTTTTTAGGAGACTTGTGGTGAAATGACGTGGGTTCAGGAGTAGGCTTGACTCTGAAATGTTTGTATTGTGGAGCAGAGCAGCTTTGGAAGTGTCGAAGTAGGGCTCGGATTGCTTAGAATAGTGAAAGTACCAGACGTTCGCAACTTTCTAACGAATATTCTTATTATTGGGCAACTAAGAAATGGTTACATGAAAACCGAAACATGAGACTATCAGCCACAGAGCAGGCGTGATACAGGCTGTTTCGCCGAAATAAAGAGATATGCAGTTATTTCAAGTAGACGATTGGGCCAGTTAGTAACATATGATCTAAGTATGTTATGTGGTAGAAAACACGGATGGGGAAAAGACGAGGAGAAGCGAGAGTATCAATTGAAGATTTTATTATCCCACATTGCATTTATATATGACAACCAGAAAAAAAAGAGAGAAAGGAAAGTAGCATATAAACAAACAATAAACTTGATTTGATTTGATTGATAAGTGGGGTAAAACGTCCCAAAACCACCATGTGATTTTGAGAGACGCCGTAGTAGAGAGCTCCAAAAATTTTGACCACTTGGTGTTCTTTATGTGCACCCCAATCTGAGCACACGGGCCTACAACATTTTTGCCTCCATCGAAAATTTTGCCTCAACCAAAGAACGAGGCAGTATATGCGCCGTTTGACAGATAATAAAGCTCTTTATCTAGAAGGGCAACCGATGGTTTGCTCACGCAGTTGTCAGTTTCCAGAGCCATTATCTCCGTTTCCGTAATACTGTGAGTGTGATCATCTTTGTGCCTATAGAATACAAGTGAATTTCAAGTGCATTTCAAGTGCATTTTCAAACACCACTTGACGACCACACCTGCTGACATGTTGAGCCAAGAAGCTTTCAATAACATTGCGAACATAACGTGCTTCTTCGCACCGGCGCTGATTGAGGCACCTTCAAGTGTTCCCAAAGTAGCACGTACCACATGATATCGGAATCCTGTATTTTACATTCGTGACACATCGGACAAACTGGGATTCCTGCCTGTCATTGCAGGAGCGTTTAGGCCTGATGTTTGCATATGATAGTTTTGCGAGCTGGGAAACATTTGTGAGATGCAGAAAAAATGACCTGCACGCCTATGTGTTGGCTGACATTTTTCATCCAGTGTGACAGCTACTGCGTGTAAGAGACCATCGCAACTTTGTCGCGTTTGCCTTTGTCCCTGCGATCAGCACTCTTTCCACTTTTTTTTAATTTTTTCTACCAGAGACATGAGAAGCGAATCTGTATAGCCAGCTTTTTTTTCTTTTTGACGAATCACTTAACTCTGGACGCTTGTGTTCATCTAATGAAGGCCGGATCTGTCCATCGCGTTAGTAAAACAAGACTTCACTATGCTTCTCTTACCCACTTGCTGTGTGCCGATTTAAAAGACAAAAGTGGTTCCTTAGCTCTAGGATCATAAATCTAGTATGCGTGGTTTGCACTGAACATGAGTTCATGTCTAAGAAGCAAATAGAACCGTTCGCTCTCAGTTCGTGTTTCAGGAGCAGTGGACTCAAGAATCCGCTAAAAACTGATATTACAATTCATGAACTCAGTTTTGCTGGCTGAGTGACACTTAAAAACTACGACGAATACCTTGTACTATTGAGGTGCGACTCAGCAAGCATAACTTAAATGTGACCTAAGTGGGACTCAGCCAGGTTACTTGCATTAGGTTTTTTTTATTTTTAGTACTGTGAAAAGTCACCGCTGGCAGTTAAATCGTGGCCACTCTATGACCAAGCAAATGTGGTATGTAACCACACTGATCCTAAATTTCTCTTTATGCAATTTTTTATCCTACCTTTGCATAATCTTCCGGATGTCCCAGTGTCATTGTAGGCCAATGCCAATATCGGTGGGCAGGCTAGTCAAGTTCTAAATTATCTCGCTGCAGTAAGGACGGCTATCAAAGAAAAAAAGACAGCAAAAACCATTACCCAGCAACCAAACCGCTGTGTTGAATGTGCTCTTCAGGGTCAACCCTCGACCTAACGAATTTGACAATCGACAGATACACGAGGTCGTATCTATGTGTCAGTTTCAGTTTATTTAGCAATCTTTTTCAACAATCATCGCACTGGACAATATTACAGTTACAATTATATGATTTTTTATACAATCACAACGATCAACACAACACTATGCAAATCAGATTAAGAAGGGAAAAAGATGCAAGGAGAAGATATAAAAGCTGCTGAAAAGCAGTTTGACGAGATTGCTGACATTATCTTGTGCGTATTATGTACAGGCTACCTTTGCCCGGTTTCGTTTTCATTTCTGAATGCCACGGTGACGGGTCTATCTGACCTTTGTACTTGGTACTTGCTCTAAAAATAAGATACATATTATCCAGTCGAGCATTCATTTATACGAGAAGTGTTCTTTTTATTCCAGGTATGTCTAAACGGAAAATGCGTCAGCCGCTCGAGGCTGTCGCGCCCAACTTCCGAGTAATCACACTATAGCCTCATAAAGATCAAGCTCTTATTACAAATGATAACATTTAGGCCAGGCAATTCAGGATGTGGCTTAGTTCCCCATTTTTACGACTGTGAGTTTGTGCCCTTCTCATGAATAAACAACGTGAAGCTGTTTCAGTTGTGCGTTGGTATCTTTTGTTTGTCGTTGAAAGTTCATACTCGTACTATTGACAGAAACCCTGGACTATGTGCTCAAACGTGTAAATTGACTGGCGAGACAATACAGTGCCCTCCTAGAATTTTGCGTACCCCACACCGTGTATTTCTGGTAGTTTGTTGTCAATAGTATCTTTGTTTGGTGTATACGGACCACTTGACCCGCACGTAAATAAATTTAAAACAAATCTCACCTAGAATTGCCTCTCTGCCACACACATAAATGCGAAAACATCAAACCGCATGCAAGCATTTCTTTAGGTGCAAACAACAAAAAACACTCTGCGCACATGGTAAATGCACGTTATAAAAAGATTATGAGTGATTCCAGTCTGTAAAGGCAGATTACCAGCAAAGATGATAGCTCCCGACATAGCGACTTGCTTGAGACTAACACACATCAAAGGCCAGGCTGTGAACGCGCTTATCAACGTTGAAACCACTCCACAGATGCTACCTTGAAGCATCAACGGTGATACCGGTATCTAGTTGCAAATAAAATCGCATTAACTTCGCCTAGCCAACTAAATATTGCTGCTTTTCTGCTTCGCAGTATGCGGGCACGACAAGCTTTACTTATTAATTTTAGCATATCACGCGCACGTGGACCATCTCTATCTAATATCTATTGCTCTATCTATCTGGAAGCCTGTGTCTGGAAGTTCTCGTGGTCACCGATATAACTTGATATACGTATAAAAAATGGCAAGGGAGTGCAGGAATGTATGACCAATCTCACTGACAAGTAACCAATTTATTAGCATCTCATGCCTGTCACGTACGCCCTAAAACCCTTTCACACAGTCACGTGTGGCACATACCCGCACATTAATACATAGGGAATGAGAGCACGTGCTACAGTTGATAACATATTCCATATCACCCCTGAAACAAACGGTACAGGAATGTGAAAAACCGAACACAATAGCATTAAAGATCCTGTGTCGCTAAATACCCGGAGCGTTTTTTCTGGGTGTTGTTAGCGAGGTCAAATGCCGACACAAAGTATAAATGTGTGAAATCATGAGAAATACGAATCGAAGCAAAGAATTCCGCGCAGCAGTCAGATATTCTAACATAGAGTGATGATAATACTTGAAACTGCTAAGCATTGATATGATCGATATGTGGGGTTTCACGTTCCAAAACCACCATATGATTATAAGAGAGGCCGTAGTGGAGGGCTCCGGAAAGTTTGACCACCCGGGGTTTTTTTAACATGCATCCAAATCTGAGCACACGGGCCTACAGCATTTTCACCTTCATAGAAAATGCAGCCGCCGCAGCTGGAATTCAATAACACGACCTGCGAGTCAGTAGCCGAGTACCTTAGCCACTATAGACTACCGTGGCGGGGCAAGGAAAGAGACTTTAAACAGGTGGATCTTGCGGCAACGTGAAGTGCCATTGCATAATTGGCTCAAGCACACAGCCCCTGTTTATGATTTTTTTTCATCTATGCTCAAGCGAGCCCGCCGAAACATGCCACCATCAGCAGATAACACATTCCCATCACCGCATATGTAGCCACATTTCGTTTCGGTAAAACCGATGGCTGGGCCCTCACGTGATGACGCTACGCCTACCTATAGGTAACCATTCAGGTGCCAATGTGGTCGACGAGCTCGCATTGTGCACAGAGCTATTGAGCTAATGCATTGTGCATGCATTGTGCATGCATTGTGCACAGAGCTACTGAATTAACACAAAGAAGTCGCTCCACCTTGTAATGCATGCCTCAAGACAAAAGGTAAAAAACCAGCATGGGCATGCAGTTGGTTACTCGGTGAGTGCTTTGTTTGAAATCTGTTTCCGGAATGCAGAAATACCTGCAGAAATATTCTGCGAACGAATGAGACTTATTCTAGAACATTGGGAAAAATAATTGCGACAAAAGTGGATCCCTTAGTGCAAGGCCTCTGCGGTTTTTACAATCTTGTGAGCTCTGTCGAGTAGCTTGAGCTGTTCGTCAGACTTCCAGCAGGACAGCGCAGCGTCCCACTACTAAAGTGCTGGTATCTTATTTTCTGGCCCCAGCCTTGAGTTTTGACAGGCCAATGTTTTGCGAGTAGGCGGCGCAGGTCCACAAAATTAAGGCAGAACCTCCTGAAGCCATGCCAACCTACGTGCTAGCATAAGTGTGTGAAGTTGGCTTTGCTTTATGATACGACCAGACTGCTGTGAAGACAGCACTTGTAGAGACTAATTTATCTCATCTATTTAAAAATGTGGTGGCGTGAGAGCCTGCTCAGGAATATTTGATTAAGTTTTATGTGTTTCTGACGCTGGCTAAACGTCATTTTGCTCCAGCGTCGACAACTAAAGCCGTGATATAACGTGAGAAAGCTTGGGCCTTTTGCTCGTAAACACTACCTAATTTCAGATGTTAGCCATATACAACTTCGCTTCACGATAAATGCAACACAGGTACACGCAAACACATTTGTACGCACACACAGGTACATATGCACCCGCATAAATACTAGAGGTTGTGCGGCATTCCAGATCTGATTTCAGAAGGAATGAAAGTAGCACTACCCTAAACATACCAGTATATGTGACGCGTAAAGCGCAAAGAACGGCAGGAGCACAACCCATTTGCGTAAAACAGCTTGATTTAAAGTTTCAAGGCGGAATAGTCGTCCGCAACACCAGCCGATGTTAAAGCGGAAGTAACGGCTCATGACGCACAGGCACAATTAGTAGAGTCGCGCTGTTTCAGAGCTTTTCGTAGATTTGAAATGAGTGGATTACGCCATCTACCGTATGTAGCTTCTTGGCGACGAGCAGTTGAAATGCGTCTTCAGGCACACATTTCATGTAGATCTGCACCTTTCAAATGAGCAGCGCGAAAAAGAGGAACACAATAAGGATTATAACAAACCACAAGGGGCTTTCTTACATCAACAAAATTATCCAACTTGTCCAAATGTCGGTTCTTCTGCAGTATTTTTCAAGATGTATTTGACCATCTCGGTTTCTGTCATAGCCTGGTTTCCATGCTCACAAAAAGTCGATCACCTGTTCCATGGCACTGGTGTAGTGTCCTGCTTGGGGTAAAAAACAACGCAAAAAAAATGTAGATAACGACGAAGAAAAAGATGACACCGCGCTTCTTTCGTCCTTGTCTACATTTTTTTTGCGCTGTTTTTACACCCCAGGCATGAACCAATAACTAGTCCAACTTTCTCTATTAGTGTAGTTTTCCGTTACTTGGCTCAGTTCAAGCGCGCAAGTGTTGTTCAATTCATACCTTGCAAAGCGTTGGATGGCTGAAGAAATTTTAAAAACGCCGTTCTGAAGGTTCACCAGGCGAGAAAAGCCCTCTCGTGATCACGGTAACACTGACTGTTGGTGCCAGTTATATAAAGTCTAACGATGGTAAGCTTGCGCACATCGTCCCATTTGTTGTGATTGCTCCCTAGGTCACATTCATCAAGCCAATCTTCTACGTTCCTCTCACCGGTATCACGGAAGAAAGGCGCAGTGCGTTGCTCAATGGGACTACAAGAGGCAAGAGCCGGAGTGCTAGAGCCTAGGCGGAAACCTGTTATCTTCGTTCGTGGGCATAATAACAACTGGAGGCAGTGTATACTGTTGAAGTTCCAAAATTACCCTTTTGACTCGTAGGCGTCCATGTGTAATGTTTATTGCATTGCTATCAAAGCAGGTAGTCAACACAGTGACAGTAGTTGAGGTTGCCCAAACGATTGATATGCGGGGTTTAACGTTCCAAAACCACCATATGATTATGAGAGACGCCGTAATGGGGGGCTCCGGAAATTTTGACCACCTGGGGTTCTTTACTGTACACCCAAACCTGAGCATATGGGCCTACAACATTTCCGCCTCCATCGGAAATGCAGCCGCCGCAGCCGAGATGTGATCCCGCGACCTGTGGGTCATCAGCCGAGTACCTTAGCCACTAGACCACCGCGGCGGGGCCGAGGTTGCCCAAACACGACTCTAGTATACTCTATTTAACTAAAGGAGTTTGGTTGCCTGTCTCGTCTCGCTACGCAACAATTTAAGATTCATTTAGTTTGGGACCGTTTATTTATTGATTACCTGATGATGTTCAAGATATTATTCGGTCATAGAAAACTCGTGGGTTGGATTGCAACTCCAATCCTGATCTTTATTATGTGCATCTGTTTGTGTTTACCTCTCACCCTGAACTCCACCAACACCAACAACCGATTTTTGGCAACAGGCCTCCTTAGCTCTAGCATTATTATTATCTATATATTGTATTCTCGTAACTGGGTTGGTAACAAACACTCGATCACCTGCGGTGCACACCCGTATACTATGACCCGTGGTACTTAGGCAAGATTTACGTGTGAATAGAGGATATGGTTTCGTGACGTGACAGGCTTTGCAAGTTATTTTTGCGATGACCTGGTTGTCATGTATGTCACTGACTGCTGTCTTCCTGCGCCAATTTCTGTATATGCAAAGTTGAGGAAGCCAACGCAAGAGTACCTATACCTAAATGTCTCGGTAGAGAGGTAGAAATTGTGAATGTTATTCTGCTTCGTCAATATACGCTTCACATTTTTAACTTCGGGATGGACAATTGTTGGCCACAGTTATCATTATTGAGGTCAGCGCTGACGTGCTCTTTGAAAACTTGAAGCTATATGCCCTAAGAAATGACATAAATATGACAATAACTGACAACCTTATCGTTGACTGACATTTTGATCAAGCTCTCCCACTTGCCTCATCCTCTTCTGTGGTAGACAAAAACTTTTAATAAGCCCTCCCGATGAGGGAAGTTTGAGATGATACTTTAAACAAAAAATTATAAAGTGACACAGTCGAACTGAATGGAAGCATTATTCCATTGATTTCCGCAGTAGCAATCAAAGTGGCAGGTAAAGTAGCGAAACAAACTTAACAGAGTTTTTCTAAAGCAGCGAAAGCTCAATAAAGAAATGACAGCTGTTGATAATGATAATCACAAGACATTGAACTTTTTGGTCTATCAACCCTGATCAACAAAAAGTAATTTGCGAACATATGGGCTGATGACTTGAAAGACACAGAAGCATTTCTATAGGAAGAGAAACGGCAACGTCAAATTGAGTACACTAAGACTGCGTAGGAAGAACAAATACAGCTTCATAAAATGTAAGCCTAGTCGTATCATAACCTATTTTATTTACACGCTGGAAATTTCTGAAGAACGTATTTTAAACCTCACGTTTCGCAAATAGCTCGCCCTACTTCAGTCAAATGAAAGCCGAATGAAACCGTAATACCCGACTACCGTTCAAGTTAGAATTAAAGGCCCTACACGTGACCTGTGCCAGTAAAAGACAGCCTAAAAAACTGCGTACCAATTGGTAAAAGCAAATATGGCATTTACGTCAAATCAACGATAAGCAAGACATCGTACACAGTCCACCTAATAACCTAAAACGTACTGTGCTATAATAATGTCAATATCAATACAAAATTAGATATGTAAGACTTGAAAACCTGTAAGTCAATCAGCATTATCCTCAGTATAACGCATATCAATTATGCACGTATTGAATAAAACGAATATACTAGTTTGCTCAGACAAAAGTATAAGATCATTTTCGAAACTGATATACTACAATGCATCATAGGTGTGGTAATTATGAGTCACCTGAAAAGTACTTTTTTGAAACCGAGCTTGTTTTTATTGTTTACGCGGAAATCATCTGTAGTGGGGGCTCACGAATGGCTGGCGCCACTTGCCAATTTCTTGGTGCCGCATTGTAGAAAAACACGGCTTTATTTTCTTTTACAGCCCTCTATCTGAAATGCCGCATCACAGATGGCTGTGGAAAGAGCGTGAAAATGTCGATTCTAAAGATACTGAACACAGTGACAACGGTTACAACGCAAATGGGCGCCACTGTATGCATCTATATTAAAATGACACAGAAATGTGGATCATCAATTTTGCATCCGTTGATTTGACGTTTGAGGCGCGTACTTTGTTTTATCTTTTTTAAGTTTCTTTTATTAGGCTCAGAATGGCTATTATGTATGTGACTATCAAGAAAACACTAGCCGTCGAGTTGCTTGATTGATTGATATGTGGGGTTTAACGTCCCAAATCCACTATATGATTATGAGAGACGCCGTAGTGGAGGGCTCCGGAAATTTAAACCACCTGGGGTTCTTTAACGTGCACCCAAATCTGAGCACACGGGCCTACAACATTTCCGCCTCCATCGGAAATGCAGCCGCCCGCAGCCGGGATTTGAACCCGCGACCTGCGGGTCAGCAGCCGAGTACCTTAGCCACTAGACCACCGCGGCGGGGCTGGGCTCATAATGGCTATTATGTGTGTGACTATCAAGAAAACACTAGCCGGCGAGTTGCTCTGCATGTGTATTCGACCAGCGCCTGTGACTGATAGAGACAACTGATATGCTAGCTGCTATAAAGATTAAATTAAAAAAACGTATTATCCTTGCCAGCTTACGCATTGTGAGAGAGATAACTGACCGAGTTGTCGTCGACAGGAAGCGGTGTAGAAGACCGGCAGGTGTTAAGAGTGTTGAAGAAGTGAAAAGGAAATGGGAACGTAAAACAGGAGCATTGGCGATCACTGAAACAGGATTTGTGCCGCTGGGAAGAGGAAAGTGGCTCGTCACGTAAAATAATAATAATAATAATAATAATAATAATAATAATAATAATAATAATAATAATAATAATAATAATAATAATAAATTAACGTTATGAAGTATGTTACAGTAATAAATGTGAGGGTCTGCGAGAAGCATCATGCTTCACATTTCAGTTCCTCTGGATCAACATATCACATTTTACCGAAGAAAATAAGTTACGCTTTCGGGCAACGCAAAGCTCACGGGATGTACTACAATAGTAAGGGCAGAAAAATAGTGGCATTTCATCCTCTGACGATAACTGCGAGCTCTCGCCAACTTGCCATTCTTTTACATCTGAAGGTAAAGCAAACAGTAGTATGAGCGGCAATGATTTACTTTAATTGACTTTTGAGCCTTCAGCCTAATATTTTTATTTTCATCGATCAGGGTAAAAGTGTCCTTTCTAGAACGTAATGCCTTAGAGGATATATACCTCGTGTTACCTAAATTTTTGCAGTACTTTGCTGTCGCTGTAGCGAAACTTGCTCAGGTAGCTTCAGTACAATTATATGCTTCGAGTGGCCAAAAATTTTCAAGGTTAATAGAGATGACGAGTATCTTTATTATTTATTGAATTTTTTGAATGCCGCTTAGAACGAATACTGTTTTTTTTTCATCTGAAATTCGTGTAATCTGATAAAAGAATGAAAGCTGAAGCCTTGTGCAATCAGCTGTGTGTCACATTTCTGCTTTTAAGCTACCAGGTCCCCAAAGGTACGTATAAGTATAGATACTCTCGTGTATGCGCCAATTTCCACGTTATGTTAGGCAAAGTTGTAGTGTAGTGTCTCATAGGTGTTAAAAATGATGAAGGTCGTGCAAATGAAGAAAATTTTTTCACAATTTGCCGTCATCATAATTGCCCTCAGACAGAGATATTGTCTCAAATTTTGAACTCTCGTGTACAGAACTTCATTTCTGGCGAGAAACAAAGTTTTTTAAAAGTTGATGAAATATTTAGCAGAAAATAATTTTACTAGCTTTATTGGCTCAAAAGGTATGAGATGGTCTACTGAGGTGACCGCCATACAGTAAGAACGTACTGGTCACTTTCGCTGAAAGTACAGCACTTTATTTTTACAGCCCCTAGTGATAGCTACTCCTACAACATGATATCCTGCCGTATCAACGTAATTAGAAAAGCACGTACTTTTATATCGATAAAAATAGCTATAATATACCGTGTTAGCGCGCCTTGAAAACGACTGCAGGCGGACGAGAGCAAACGTGACATGTCGCATTCAAACCACAACAAAGTGGCATCATCTCTGTCAGATTGCCAAAAGCTTTCGAATATGCGCCATTTAAGATCCGATACGCGTGTTTCACGTGTTTCAAGCAGAAAAAAATGAAGAAAGGGTGGTTACAAAGGGTGATCACCATGCTGGAAAGAGTTAAAGAAGTTAAATTTGCAAACCTATAGAGCAGCCTTCTTATTTTCCCGTAAGAGATTTTTAAAGACAAAGCTCTATAAGGCGGCACCCCTTCGTCCTTCGTAGTGTCGTAGTGTGTAACGATTGTTACGTTTTCACCTCCAAGGGGGTGCCGGTGGGAGATTTCTTCCGTACATTGTTGAACAATAAAAAATAGTGGTCAATGTACATGCCAATGACTGTTAATGGGGAATGAGAGACAGGAGCATTCGGCTTTTAGTTAACGCGCACGCTGCGATCCCCATTAGCAGCCATTGGCATGTACATTGATCACTATCTGACCGAAAAGGGTTGTTAGGTTACACTCGCTTCGCGTAACCTCCTTGGATTTAGAAAGGTTTAGCGAGCGTTGGGCCGCAGTGTCATGAATACAGTGAATTAGTATATACCATGAACTCGAGGTGGTTAAAGGTTGGAAGTAGACCCGAAGCGCAAGCCGTAAGAAAGTGTGCCTGCGCAAACTCTCCTTTAGTCCTTGGAATGTCCGCTGGATGGTGGTGCTTCTATATTAGAAATATATTTGGAAAATATGCGAGATGGTGGTACTTGGAGTGTTGATTTGGTGGACGAACGGACACACAGACAGGTGTATAGACGGACGCACGGATGGCAGCACGGACGAATGGACGCATGGACGGACGCAGGAGTGGATGCATGGACGAAAGCAGGGATGGATGCACAGATGAACGTGCGGACGTACGAATAGACGCACGCACGGACGGGCGGATGGACGCACGGGCAGCCACACAGACGCACGCATGGATATACGGAAGCAAGAACGAATTGACGGACGGATGCTTCACCCCACTATCCATCATTCACTCCGTGAATATGCTGCCATTTTTTGGACCGCCTCAGCATTGTTGGTACCGAGCGCCAGGGATACTAAGAAAATGAAACGCTAGCTTAACACAGTCTAACGGCAAAAAACTTAAAGGCACAACTTACGCAATAGGTCAGGATTTCTCTCGTTCCGTCCAAAATGCACGGAAACACCTCGTTGCCTTCGCTAGAAGCAAATTCATCGCTTTTTCATGCCCCTACAAAACGTTGTTTCTTGGCTCCAAGCGGTACGTCTTTGATAAAATGTCAAAAGCTATCATAGAAATGGTGTAGCGATCCCAAAAGCAACGCCAACCGCCACACCGCCCATGCAATCGATTACGACCTAAACATTTCCACCTCCGCAATCTACACTAACGCCCGTAGTTTTCTTTCTAAGCGCGAGCAATTATCTAATCTGGTTTTGTCATCCGACAGCATAAACTCGTCCTCATCGAAACGTGGCTGTCAAGTTACCTTACGGACAATGAAATCCTGGCTGATCTCCCGAATTTTGACGTTTTCGGAACGACCGCAAACGGGCTCGAGGGGGAGGTGTTTTT
>WOVY01002917.1:0-88484 GCA_013436015.1 Rhipicephalus annulatus
TGATAGAGGTAGAAAAAGGTCGTCAAGTAGGGTGTGACTGCAGTATATTTTTGTCAAAAGAAATATGTGGGAGAATTCTCGGCGACAGGCGAGATACGGAAGCTCTAAGGAGTCATTCGTTGAAATGATACTTGCGGTGCGACAGTGGTGGCCAAAATAAAGCAGACAGAACTTATTTGAGCTAGCTCAAGAGCAGAGGTTAGTACACTATGAAAAGGTCCCAAATGAATGCGGCATATTCTAGTTTACTTCATATTGGGTTTTGTTAAGGAGGAGTTTCGAAGGAATAGGGGCAGAAGAAAAGTTCTGTTGGAGATAATATAACCAACGGTTAGCATACTACTGATTTTGTTATTGTGAACAAACACGAGACATTGTTAATTATGTGAACATGTAGGTAGCGATAGGATGTTACTGGTTGGAAAGCGGAGTTGTCAGCAGATCAATCGTGAGGAAAGAAGATGTGTGGGAAACGCGTAAACTTTACATTCAGTACTGCTTAGTTCCATTAGCCAGGTTTTAGACCAGTTAGATACAGAGTTAAAGTCATTCTGAAGAATTGTCAAGTCGTTTGGGTCAGAGCTTTCTTGATATGTTACACATCGTCAGGAAAGAAATGAATCTTAGATGAAATACTTTCAGGTAAGTGAATAATATAAATAAAAAAGGAGGGGACCAAGTACCGAACCTTGGGGTACGTCAGAGTGAGCGGGACTTAGTTAAGGATTAAAAGTGTTAGCAGACATCTATTTTGAATGACTGTTTGGAAAATGTTCAATCCAAGAAAGTAGCTTATGGTCAAGGATTAACCTGCTTATTTCATGAGAAGTAAAATATGGCAAATTTTTTCAATGGCCTTCGAAAAATCTAGAAAGATACAATCAGTAGTGGAAAGATGACGATAAAGCATGGTGTGTAATTTATGGGTAAATAAAGCCAGCTGTGTTTCACAGGACAAAGATTTGAGGAAGCTACGTGGCGCATTTAAAAAGAATGAGTTCGCATCTCGGAACATAAACTATGTTAGTGAAAAGAACATTTTCAAAAATTTTATACGGGATACTGGTTAGTGAAATTGGTCGGTAGTTGAAGGGAGAGTTTTTACTTCCAGATTTATGCACCGGAACCACCTTTCCAATTTTTCAATCGGGTGGTAGGGTGAACTCGTGAATAGGTTGTTGAAATATTTTCGGCAGAATAACGCTCAGATACACCTTGGTACTTTGTAAAAAAACTTAACATTCAAGAGATCTATTCATGGGCTTGAAGACACTTTCAGAGATTTAATAATTTTTTTCTATTCCAAGAGGTCGAATGATAACTAAGTCCATAGTTACAAAGTAAACCACTGCAAATCGGCAAAGGTCACACGCGATGACGTAACTAAGGTACGACAAAACACTTCATTTAAGACTGCAGGATAGTCGGCGAGTGGAATTGTTTCACCAGAAGGGTATATAGCACAAAGAGCACTAATTAGATATAAATTATCTTAATTACTGTTGCCACGTTTCTTTTCTCAAGTTCTGTTAACGCCCCAATACACTACGCAATTCTCAGCGGGAACCGTGCCTGAAGGTTTCGAGAAGCTTCAGAACTTTAGTAGATCGTTTCGGTAATATCACGCCAACTTCGCGAACTACACAGATTATTCTGGGACCTACGTCACCGCTAGTGATAACGCTAGAACATTCGATGGCAAATGTATAAATGCCGACGTGCTTCGCCGCTTGTCAGTTGATCGACGGCCGGCGCTCCGTTCGCCGCTATCAGTGCAAGTCTGCTACTGTAACCCGACTTTTCGTTGACCAAGCTTAGGTTCGCCTAAATAAACAGTTTGATCTGACAATCCAGTCTCCTGCCTTCAGCCACTTCGTGACCCCGTGATATCTGGTGGACGAGCTGCTTCCTTGATGTACTGGAAGCCCCTGTCAAGCCGTGACAAAGCCCACACCACGAAGACACCGACGCAATCCACGAGCAGTGAGTTTGCTGTAAGAAACAAGGGCTACCGCCGAAGTACGGGCTTCTACGCGGCAAGACTCGGAATACCAAGCATTTGGCGTCAACCGCGGTGACAATTATTGCGCTCCTACCACCAGCATCGATCTTGCTCCGGCAACTAAAGAGCCGCCCACTTTCCGCGGTTCGCCATTGAAAGAACCGGAAAGCTGGCTTAAAAAGGTTTAACCGAGTCTCCTTTTTCAATTATTGCACCGTAGATGACAAGCTACGGCATGTCTATTTTGCCTTGCAAGACATCGCCAGGACTTGGATCGAAAACCAAGAGTCAACCTTGAACTACGTGAGACTTTTTCTGCTCGAGGTTCTTGGCCACTTTCACAAGCATCATCAGCAAAGGGAGGGCTGGAACTGCTCGAAACTCGCGTCCAGCTACCCAACGAAAACGGCATGCTCTTCGCAGAAGAAATGACTAACTCTTCCGCCATACAGATTTAGAAATGTCCGAAGAACCTAAAGTCTGGTTCTCCATGCGAGGCGTCAAACAGGAGCTTTTCGCGGGACTGATTATGAATCCACCGAACACCATCCGAAAAATTTGTATCGGAGCCGACCCACTATCGAAAAGACCCTAAACATGCGCACCAGACAGTGTAATTGTCGCCTGCCTCCAGACTTGCGCAGCCGCTCAAAACCATTGACTCCGAAGCTTTGCGTAAAAACGATCCGAGCGATCATGCGGGAAGAGCTGGGCAAGCTGTTGCCTTTGGTGCAGCCTCAAGTGGATTCGATCAGCGACATTGTGCGAGATGAAATTCCAGCAATCGCATCGATTTCCCCAAGCACCGCTGCACGAACCGGAAGCTATGAGCTACGCGGCTGCAGTGCGCCACAACGCTCTTCCCCAATCCACACCAAAACCCCGCCCCGTCACACTTCCGTCGCCAGACGCCACCGCCGCCACAACGCCCACCGACGTGCTACCGTTCGCCAGCGGGCCAGCGCAGTTCACCGAGTAAAACCAACGTTGGACGTGCACCTGACAACCGCCCGCTCTGCTACCACTGCGGCGAGGCCGGGCACACCTACCGCTGTTGCCAATACGGACATATGGGACTGTTTGGCTTCGCCGTCAATACAACCATGTCCGCAGCCAGGGGAACGGCCACGTGAGATCGCCGACTAACCTGAAAGGAACACATTGAACATCATGAAGTCCTTCCCGTTCACCGTCACCCAGCCGCCGCATGTCACCCGCACCACCGGCAGTACTCTGGCCCAAAGTGGCACCGGTCTCCTAGCCCGTATGCAGGGAACTAATGGCAGCAATCGATGGAGGTGCGATTGCTGTGCGACGAACTACCGAAGATCCTCCTCCGATGACGACGCCGCGACGTAGCTTTCCGAGCACGGCGCCAACCAGGCAAAGTCTTTGACGACGAAACCTGACTTGCCGAAGGTGACCTGACGATGCAACATAGAAGCAGCGGAACAAGCCGATGCAGCCGTGAAACGACGCCATGGCCTAAGTGCAACGCGAGACGGCGAACTAGCGACCTCGACGTTCTTATCGACGGCCACAGTGTACCGCTCTTGCCGAAACTGGATTCGACTGTTCCGTCATCAGTGGATCGCTCGCCGCGAAGTTGAAGAAAATTAGGACAGCTGAGAAGGCTCCAAAATCCACCCAGCCGGAGGTTATCTCATAACGCCGGCAGGAATCTGCACAGAGAGACACCATTAACGGCAATATTTATCCTTGCTGACTTCGTGGTTCTACAGAGTTGCTCGAGAGATGTCATCCTTGGCATAGACTTCTTATGCCTACATGGTGCTGTCATCAACCTAATAACAAAGTCGATCACGTTATGCACAGGAGTATCACCGCCGCCTCGCACGCCGTCAGGAAACCACGCCTTGCATGTGGTGGAAGAGCAAGTCATTATTCCGCCTCGCACCTGCGCCATTATTTCAGTCGGTGCTCGCAAATTACCTGACTTGGAAGGCGTCGTTGAAGGCAGTCAGCATCTGTTGGTCACGCGCAATATTTGCGTCGCAAGAAGAATTGCAGAGCTGCCGCAAGGCAAATCAACGGTTGTGCTCGTGAATTTCAGCAATGAGTACAAACACGTGGACAAAAGAATGACGATCACGTACATCGAAGAAATTGTGAAAGTCACCAGTGCTTTCGCCCTCGCCGACTCTGTGGAGCCTGATCTCAGGAACCACACCCTCCCTCAGCTTTGTCGTCCATCCCAGACTTCCGAGCCATAAGCAAGAACAGCTCAAGACCCTGCTCCTACAATACGAAGGCTGCTACTTGTCAAAAATTTGGCAGACCCCAATCACGAAACATCGCATCATAACCGAGGAAAATTCAGGACACTCTGCCAGAGTCCATATAGGGTTTCTATGCAAGAATGCGAGGCCACAAAGAGACAAGTTGATGAAATACTACGGGATGATATCATCCAGCTGTCCAAGAGCCCATGGGCGTTCCCCGTGGTGTTGGTAAAGAAAAAAGGAATTAAGCCTACTTTTCTGAGCCGATTATTGCCACCTGAACAAAACCTCACAAAATGACGTGTATTTTCTCTGACGAATAGACAACGCACTGGATCGGCTCCATAACGCGAAGTACTTTTCGTCAATGAACCTCAAGACTGGCTATCGGCAAATCAAAGTCGACAAAAGAAACTGAGAGAAGATGGCGTTGATAACACCAGACGGCCTCTTCGAGTTTAAGGGGATGCCCTACAGTCTTCGCTCAGCGCCTGCCACTTTTTCAACACGTTATGGATACAGTACTGGCAGGATTGAAGTGGCAGACTTGCCTTGTTTACCTGAACGACGTCGTTGTGTTTTCTTCGAGTTTCGACGAGCCTCTTCGGCGCCTTGAAGCTGTACTTCAAGCCACCAAGACTTCCGGACTCACACTGAAGCCAGAAAAGTGCAGATTTGCGTATGAGGAGCTCTTGTTTCTGGGGCACGTTATCAGCAAGTCTGGAGTCCGTCCCAATCCGCCGAAAACAGCCGCCATCGCTGAGTTTTCGCCGCCTACTGTCAGTGCGCCGATTTCTGGGCCTGTGCGTCTAATATAGGTGGTTCGTCAAAACCTTCGCTCGCATAGCCAATCCACATGGTAAACTTACCAGGACCGACGTGGAGGTCAAGTGGGAAATGCCACAAAAACACGCTTTCCAGGAGCTAAAACACCGCCTCCAGACGCCTCCATTTGGACAAAATCGCCGAGACATTAATACAGACTGACGAAAGCAGCGTAGGTCTCGGCGCCGTTCTTGTGCAGGGGGCTGACGGACTGCAAAGGTTTATTAGCTACAATAGCCAATCGCTCTCCAAAGCAGAAGCCAATTATTCCACAACAGGGAAGGATTGCCTCGCCAACATCTGGGCTACATCGAAATTCCGCCCCTACCTCTACGGCTGGCCCTTAAAAGTTGTGAGTGACCTTCACGCCTTGTGTTGGCTAGCTGCCTTGAAGGACTCTTTAGGTCGCCTCGCACAATGGAGCCTGAGACTTCAAGAATATGACATTACCGTCGTTTACAAGTCCGGCTAGGAACACTCCGACGCCGACTGTCCCTCTCGTGCGCCTGGCGACACGGATGACGACTACTTCTTGGGAACGATAACTGCCGATGACGTCGCTGACTGACAGCGGGACGACCTGGAACTTAGGGCCCTAATGGAATACCTCGAAGGCAAGACCGCGGAGGTTCCGAAGGTATTCAAGCGCGCACTTGCGTCGTTCTTACTGCGAAACGACCTCTTACAAAAGAAAAAGTTTTCAACGCTTCGAGCCAAGGACCTCCTTGTGGTGCCTTCAGCTCTGAGACCAGAACTCCTGCAGACTCTGCATGACGATCCGACGGCAGGGCATCTCGGTGTTTCCCACACACTCGCGAGGATACAAGAAAGGTACTACTGGTGACTTCTTACCGCCGACGTCCCTCGTTAGGTAAGATATGCCGGGACTGCCAGTGACGCAAAACACCGCTAACAAGGCCTGCACGATTTCTTCAGCTGATCCAACCACCTCGCCAACCATTCTAGCAAATTGGTATGGACCTATTGGGGCTGTTGCTGACGTCGAATTCGGGAAACAAATCGATCATCGCAGGTACTGACTACCCCACTCGCTACGCCGAAACAAAAGCCTTACGCAAAGATAGCGCCGAAGAGGTTGCGAAGTTTTTCGTTTAGAACAACATTCTTCGTCATGGCGCCCTACAAGTCCTTATTACTGATAGGGGTACAGCCTTTACGGCGGACCTAACTCAGGTGATCCTGAAGTACAGCCATACAAGTCACCGCCGCACAACAGCCTACCATCCACAGACCAACAACCTCACTAAACGTCTTAATAACAGTATCACTGATATGCTGGGTATGTAGGTCGACGTCAAGCACAAGACGTGGGACGCCAATCTTCCGTACGCGACCTTTGCATACAAGACGGTGGTGCAGGAAACGACGCAGATATCTCCATACAAATCAGTCTACGGAAGGTGTCCCGCAACGACGCTCGATGCCATGTTACCCAACGACACCGACAAAGAAAACCTCGATGGGAGTGAGTGCCTTCAGCGCACCGAAGAAGCCCGACAACTCGAGCATCTCCGTATCAAAAACCAACAGACGACTAACAGCCGCCGTTACAACCTTCGACGACGCTTCAGGAAATACCAGCCAAGTGAGCGTGTTTGGGTTTGGACGCCGATACGCCGGCGTGCACTCAGTGAAATTCTTCTGCGACGGTACTTCGGACCGTACAGTGTGGTTCACCGTCTCGGCCCTCTCAATTACGAGGTTGTCCCCGACGGTACCACGAACTCTAAACGACGCTGATCGCGACATGAAGTCGTCCATGTCGCGCACCTCAAGCCGTTTCATGCGCATCAACAAACTGAAACAGCGTTTTTTGTTTTAATATTGCTGTATCGAAATTCATTCCTTGTACTTTCTTGCACTATTATTGTACACTGTCGTCCTGTATGAAAGAGAATGCGCCAACGCGTGGCCTGCGATCTGCGGCGGCTGCCTACAGCACCATCAACCGACAGCAAAAGAAAACACGTTCACTTTCAGCGTCACCTGTTGTAGAAAATAAAAATAACAATAATGAGTCATGGCAGGTACACAAGCGCTGCTACATTGCATTGCCTCTCTGCTCACGCCTAGCGTAGTCCACTGCCAACATATAAAACGTTGTGCGCAATCACGACGCAAGATGCAGTAATCACCCAATATTCCTCACCGCGCGCGCGGGGAAGGAACGTAATCTATAGCAGTGCTTGTCTACTGGCCATGACTCGTTATCTTGCTTGTCAATTCATGACGCCAAAAGCGAACGTACTTTTACATGCGGAGAATGTTACACTAGGGGCTAGTCATGTGCTGTCGTCGTCCGCAGCCTCCCCTTCTCCTCCGCCAGCCATCTGTGCATCCCTTCCTCCTCTCAACACAGCACGCGCTGCGCTCGCTTCTCCCGTCCGCAAGCCGCGCGACCTTTACTTTTACGTGAATTCGCAGGCCGGGGCCGGCGCTCGCTATAAAGAAACGAGTGTCGGGGCACGCCGCTCTACGTCGGCTGGTTTGTGCGGTCGCTCCACGTCTGATATCACTGGTGAAAATGTATGCTAACGAATCCGCAAACACACTTACGGACGGCCCTTCCAATAGCGTTAGCCAATGTGTTGGCGGAACCGCAAGCAATTTCGAAGACACTTCGTTCGTGGATAAGGCCGCACTGAAAAGAGCTCGCGATGCGGAACGCAAACTTCGGCGTCGAGCGAAAGATCCCCAGCTCCGAGAACGTGAGGCAGCTGCAAGACGTCAGCGTCGAGCGGAGGATCCCCAACGTGAAGCAGCTGCGATACGTCAACGTCGAGCGGAAGATTACCAGCTTTAAGAACGCGAAGCCACTGCGAGGCGTAAGCATCGGCAAGAGGATCCGGACGGTGAAACCGCGTGCAAGCGTCGACGCCACAAGGCCGATCTCGATGCTGCTCGCGAGCGCGAGTGCGCCGCGATAGCGGCGTGGCGAGCCAAGTAGTACGCCACGCCCAACGCTTCAAGCACGACTTCCTCGACCGGAGCTTCGGCCAGAGCTGCAAGGTGTGTGATCGACTTTGGTTCGACAACAACTTGACGTGGATCGACAACATTCAGAATGAACTGCATCGTTACAAAGCGTTGTCGGTTCTTTGCGATGCGTTGGGAAGCGACGCCGACAAATTTTCCGAATATGTCGCGTGTACCACGTGCAAGCAGGTGTTAATTGTCGGTAGAATTACATCGCTAAGCGTGAGTTACGGCTACCGCTACCCGACCCGACCAGAACATCTACCCGAGTTGAACGCTGTCCAAGAACGGCTCATCGCTCCTCGACTCCCGCCGTGGAGAAGTACGTCCACGAAGCCGTGGAAGAATACCTGAAACAAAGACCGCAACGACGACCCTTCATGACAGTTGGCGACTTCAACGTCGACGTCATCAAGGACGATTGGGTGGTCGACTACATGGAGTCGCAGCACTCGCTGAAACGAGCAACGCACGAAGGCAAACATCATCCGACCATGGTTCGCGGGATGTGTATCGACCACGTCTTTGCAAATTTCGACCTTCGACCACTGCAACCAGACCCACTCATCCTTAACATTAGGGACTATAAAGCCATCTTGCTCAAAATACCCAAAGCGTCTCATAAATAAACATCGCCTTTCGCAACATACGTGCGTGCGTGTTCACTCGTGTTCATTCGTATTCACAACTAAGACACACGCATGTCGCAAATTACAAACCACATTTATCGCAGTTCAACATATATGCTCCACATGCTAACCAGTGTTCTAACACGGGAAACTGCGGTCATTTTTTTACTTGTGCTTGATGGTGCTGTAGGCAGCCGCCGCAGAGTGCAGGCCACGCGTTTGCGTGTTCCATTTTATAAAGGACGATAGCATACCTTCATTTTCCGTTAAAGCATCAGGACGATGCCTTTTTCAGAGAAGGGCAATGCCACGTCGCTTTTCTGAAATTTTGTTGTCGCCCTAATACACTGCACAACTCTCAGCGCTAACCACGCCTGCAGTCTTCGAGAAGCTTCAGGGTGGTAGTAGATCTTTTTGATAAAATCACGCCCACTCCGTGAACTATACAGCTTATTCTGGAACCTACGTCCCCACTAGCAATATTGCTGGAACATTCGATGCCAAGTGTATAAATACCGACGTGCTTCGCCGCTTGTTAGTCGATCGATGGCTGACGCTCTGTTCGCCACTATCGGTGCTAGTCTGCTACTGTAACCCGACTTTTCGTTTACCGGGAACAGGTTCACAAAATCCAGTATCCGGTCTTCAGCCACACCACGACCCCGAGCCAGTATGGTGTCGTTAAAGGGTAATTAGTATCTTCATGGCCTTGACTTCTGCAAGCTCATGAAGAAGTCGACATAGATCGATTCGCCTTGATAAGGTTTGCGTTGTATAGGCTAAATTTGCAGCCTCCTAGGTTAAGGATGAGCATGATCAAGTTTGCCGAATTAGATTTCACTATACTTATTTCGACTCATCTGGGCTCATCTGGGCCTAACTTCGCTTAAAAGCAAAACATCAAGCTGGAGTGGGCTCAACTAAACCTACTTGCGTCTGAATTATTTAGGTCATAAATTGCTCGACTACAATTGATTCATTTCCGCTACATTAACTTTGATTTAGCTAAGCTCATTTAGGCACAACTTGGATATGCCCGACAAAGGCAAGCTGGCTGGAGAAAACTTAGTTTTGTACGTTTGGCTTCGTGAGGTTATGCTATGCTCGCTATGTTTAGTTATCCTAATCAACCAGGGTCAATAACAACGCTAGCCAGTGCTTGAACCTGCCCTGCCGCAGCCGCTACGTGCAAGAACGGCACAGGTTCAATAGAGCAAAGACAGTGACAACCAGTTGTCGTTTTGGTTACGAGCGTCACAACCGCGTCCAGCAGGGTGACATTAAAAGCGTAGTGATAAGACGGGATGCGCATGCGCCCTGCATGAGGTGTCTCCGCGTGTCTCGTCACTAGCTGGCACGGCGATGCATGCTGCTACGCGACCCCATGGTCTGCCCACTTTTGATCGCACCTGTACGTTTAATTGGGGCTGAACAGTTGTGATAGCAGTGCTGCCCCTGAGCTGATTAAAACTTTGGGCGATCACCAATTAGTTTGCAGAAGTAGATGCCCTACTAATGCCAAGCACGTTAGAGAAGCTCAATTGATTGATTGATAGGTGGGATTTAACGTTCCAAAACCATCATATGATTATGCGGACGCCGTAGTCAAGGGTTCCGGAAATTTCGACCACCTGGGGTCCGTTAGAGAAACTCAAGCAGATTCAAGCAGGGTCGACGGATTCGCGTTTCACATTGTGAGAACGGAGCAAGTTATCATTGAAGAGGTCGATCGTAAAGATGAAATGAAAACAGATGAGATGTCAGAACGGCTACACACAGTGGTTTCATTTGCCAAGGCTGCAATACAAGTACAGGCTTCAGGTCGTGAGAACGGGAGTGGGGTCTTCGTGAGGAAACGACGAGATGAAAGCCCAGTGCGGATGACATGTGAGCATGAACTAGGCCGTGAGCAGGAAATGTTTGTAGGACAGAAAATAAGTGAATGCGTTTAGAGTGCATATTTTGGTTCACACTAGCTTTGGTTCTGGGTGTTATAGGTTCTATTTATATGATTGACTGATATGTGGGGTTTAACTTACCAAAACCACAATATGACTATGAGAGACGCCGTGGTGGAGGGCCCCAGTGATTTCGACAACCTGGGTTTTTTTAACGTGTACCCAAGTCTGAGCAAACGGGCCTACAACATTTCCGCCTCCACCGGAATTGCAGCCGCCGCAGCCGCGATTTGATTCCGCGGCCTGGGGGTCAGCAGCCGAGTACCTTAGCCACTATACTACCGCGGTGGGGCTTTTAGTGTCGATGGGTCGAGCTATGTAAATGGAAAAATCTTTGGTCCCACAAACGCAGATGGGATACCTTGCACACATTGTTTACTGTTGTCACTATCCTAAGCTAAATAGGGTAGGTGTGGTTGCGGAACTTAACACTCCGCTTGCTAAGAGAGACTTGAACAGTGTGATGGCACAAGTAAAATATTACCAGAAATATATACCCACACGCTTGAAGTAATGAGCCAATTAAGGAACTCACAAACCACTGTGTACCTATTTTCTTAGGGAGCTCGAGGAGAAGGAGGATTAAAGTTTTTTATAAGAAACCAGCAAGTTTAGGTGGCCGGGCCTAAGCTTCCCGAGAGGGGACGTCAAGGGCTTGCCTCGACGCTGCCTCACGGGCGTGCTGGGTCGCCCAGGTTTGGTCGTAAAGAGCGGGGCTCTGCAGAGCTTCATGGAGCGTCGACGAAAGGGTCGTGGCGTTAGTGTGTCTGTACTGTGCCGGGCACTCCCACAGCATATGCGGAAGCGTAGCAGAGTGAGTGCCGCAGCACCAGCAGTGAGAGGCTGTGTACACGTCCGGGAATATGACGTGAAAGCTGGCAGGTGAGGGAGCTCGACGGGTAAAAATTATTTCAATGTTGCTACGCTGACTCTGGAAGCCATATTTTTTCCATGCACCATGCATCTAAGAAACGATGTAGTAATTATAATAGGTGCCGCAAAAAGGCGAGGTGAGGAGAGAGCAAGTACGTTAGACCAATAAAGGGAGAGGGGAGACCAATTATCTTTCTCAGAAATACTATCACTCCTCAGCAAGTAAACCGGTTGGCAAGTAAAATCGAGTTGTTTACCGTCGTGTCGGAACTCAGCCTGTCGGACATGCCGTCAGTTGATGCCAAATTTAAGGTAGTAACGACACGTGATGCGCTCGCACACCTGACGCACTCCATGGGATATGGTGCCCACCTGACCCGTTGGGCGTTGGCATTACAGAAGTAAGACATCTCTTTTTCTCACATAAGGAGTGTCTTATAAAGTGCGCCGATGCCTTGCCACGATTAGACAGCGGGGATCAGTAAAGATAGCTGAGGGGCATGGGTGGAAAGTTGTTCCTTGTTTTTCTTTTTTTACTACTACTACAAGATGGGCACGTTGGGAAGTAGCAGTATGCAATTTTGTTAGATTTGGGCAGGCAGCAAGAGCATGGTGTCTGAATGTTGAGTAATTGCCATGGTGCACCGAGGAATGTACGGGATAGGGTTTAACCTGCGAGCTACCGTCTGACTAGTAGGCCGGTGTAGCTACTTGAGTGTGTTTATCTTCATTTTTTTATTTCGTGAGGGATTCTGGGTGACTTTGTGCATTTAAGTGACCATAAATATTTAAGAAGGGACACTTTTGCAATAGTGCTTTGTAATAATGTAATGACGTTACGCGAATCCACTTTAACATGTCGTTTTGTTGTTGTTGTTTTGGTTCATCATCATCATCAATATTATTATGATTATCAGTCTGACTGCGTCCGCTGCAGGACAAAGGCCTCTCCTGTGTTTCGCCAGTTAACCCGGTCCTCTGCTTGCTGCTGTCAATTTATACCCTCAAACTTCTTAACCTCATCTGCCCACCTAACCTTCTGTTTCCCTCTAACCCACTTGCCGTCTTTGGGAATACCATTAGTTACCCTTAATGACGAGCGGTTATCCTGTCTACGCACTACATGCCGAGCTCATGTCTATTTCCTCTTTTTGATTTCAGCTATGATATCCTTAACCACCGTTTGTTTCCTAATCCACTCTGCTCTCTTCTCGTCTCTTAAGGTCACACCTACCGTTTTCTCTTTCCATTGCTCGCTCCGTCATCCTCAATTTAAGCTGAACCCTATTTGTAAGTCTCCAGGTTTCTGCTCCGTAGCTAAGTACCGGCAAGATACAGCTGTTATATACATTCCTCTTGAGGGATAGTGGCAAACTACCGGTCATAATTTGAGAGTGCTCGCCGAATGTGCTCCACCCCATTCTTGTTCTTCTACTTACTTCACTCTCGTGGTTCGGCTCCGCGGTTATTGCCTGCCCTAAGTAGACATAGCCTTTTACAACTTGAAGTGTATTATTACCTATCTCGAAGCACTGCTCTCTTCCGAGGTTGTTGTACATTACTTTCGTTTTCTGCGGATTAATTTTTTTTAAGACTCTAAAGTAATCGTTTTGGTTAAGTTTGCATACAATTACCGCTCGACTCGAAGTGTCGGCAGTGCACCTAAGTGTGAACCCCCTCCCCTCATAGAGTTCTTTAACTCTTATGTGCAACAAGCGCACATACGACATTCTTCGGTTGGAAAGTGTTACGGTTGGGGAAAGCGAAGGATGGCCAGTCGGCATACGGCGCCTGACGAAAACAGAAGAAAACAAAAAGTCACTGCGCAGACTTACTAAGCCATTCGCCTCTGCAGGTGCGTTTGTTGCCGAATCCCGTGAGCTTTTGTTGAACGCTTTTGTGCCGGTAAGTCTTCCGCACGGCAGAAGCGTTCTCACTGTAAACCAGGCTTAGAAACAAGTGGTCCCTGTGGCGACGCCTCTTCCGACAAGGATATTACGGTGGCGTGCCGTCACAATACGTGTGGATAGACAGCAGCACGGTGTGTACCAACTCCAGACAGCCGACCAGCCGTCTCGCCAGGCTAGTGGTGGCGCGAAAGTATATTTAGCTGTACGTTGATGAAATGACGGATTTGTTGTTTAGCCGATTTCTAGGAGAATTAGGATAGCAAAGTGTGGGAACGCAGAGGCAGTGACACGTGTTTGAGGAAAGGAAAGAGTTTGCTACATTGGTGGAGATCAAGAAGGGGTTCGTCACTCAAGGCAGTCACAGATAAAACGGGAGGCATTTAATGAAAAGAAAGGGAATAGGAGGGGAGCTTGGTGCTCGAGAACGAGATCGGGAAGTGGAGACAGAGGTCGTGCTTGGTGCCGACTCTGATCTAACGTTGATGTTTCATCGAGAATTCGGTGTCGATGTGTGAAGTATGCGAAGTGCTCGGAAAGTAACGCCGACGTTAATACAGCCAAGTGCTTACTGTGTGGTCAGTGTACTGGCACCCCACCTATTGTTTGTAAATACGTGTCAGTGTGTATATAAACTGAAGTTCTCCAGGAAGTGAGCTGTTCAGTCCTTAAACGTGTCGTCGTGGCCATCTCAACCATCGAGATTACATCCATCATTCCAGTATTAACTACATCTGTTTGTATGCCTCATGAGCGCTCAAAGCCGCAATAATTTCTTGCATGAAAATGCTCGAGGTAAGTTGTTGGGAGGGGCACATTCTAAACTTGCAAAAAAATGAACTCTTGTGTAATTCATTTATGAATGATTATCTAGGTTTCACGTCCCAAAACCCCCATACAAATATAAAAGAATCCGTAGTGGAGGGCTCCACAAATTTCTACTACCAGATGTTCCTTAACACGCAGCTGAATCGAAGCATAAGGGCCTTAAGCATTTCGGCCTCCATCAAAAATGCAGCCGTCACGGCCAGGATTGCATCCCGCGACCCGCGAGCTAGAAGACGAGTGTCTTCTTGTGCAACTCAATTCCGCCTGTGGTGCACAGTGGGCACCTGTTCTAATGTACCGGCGCCGATGTCTGACTTGTCGTTACACAAACCATTTGAGCAACTCTCCGCTTTTTCTGCCAGAGTAGACGATGACAACCTTCCATGCTAATTGTACGGGAATTTCAGCTTCTAAGTAAAATTGCCGCTATGCATCAAGGCAAACAACGTGATTGTGGTGTAACGGAATACACTGAATTCTGCGATCGCATTCCGTAACTTTTTCCATATTAGAGATGTGAGGTTTTCTTTCGGAATTTTTTTACTCGCATTCATGTTCACTGTCGCTTTCTGACATTTTGAGCATTAATATTCTCATTCTTTTCTTTTGGCTCTAAACTTCAGACACTTCTAAACCACAGTTTTTATCATTTTTATTGGTACCGTAGCCGTGAAAATAAGACAAAAAACAAGCTTCAGTACCTTCTTTATCAGAAAGCATGTGTACAGATGCAACAGTGCTCATAAAATTTAAAGAAATTTATGGTGGCCTGATCTGCAGTTAAGTCGACAAAAAGTTTCTTCTAATTTTGTTCGAGTACGCTTCGACAAGCTTATTGTTGGCATACTGCTGCAATTTCGAAAGAAATGCCATTAACTCGTACTCCCACTATACCAATAGAACACATATATATATCTATATATATATATATATATATATATATATATATATATATATATATATATATATATATATATATATATATGAATTTGGCCATCAGAGAGAGTTGCAATAGATCAATAGTTGAAAAAATTGTTTACAAACCTAAACAAATTACAACACAACGTATTACCGACACCAAGTATGGGAAACTTTCGGTGCGTTTTTATTTGTTCTCTAACCTTTCCTCATTAGTGGCAGCAGAAAACCATAGCTGTGTTATCGACGCTACGTGGTTGCAGAAAGCGTGCACTAAAGTATTAAAAGTGAGACTGATTTGTCTCGTCACCCCTCAAAGGGTTTAAAAAATTATTCGCGGTCTCAATATGCAATAAATGCTATTTTGTTAAAAAATAAAGTTGCTTTCACGCCTTCATTCAGTCTGAATATTCAATACCTAGAGCGTGACTATTCACTTTCGTTTTTTTTTTCAGAATCTCAATTAGGGCAGGCTGCCAAAAAGAATACCCCAGGATACCTCTAGTAAATCAAGGCTACAGAAAGTGTTTGAATCCAGCATCGGCTGAATTTCTCGTTCTCCAGATTACTTGAGTTCGTTTGGGCTACACACGAGACGAGATGTGCTGCAGAGGCAGCTTCCGACGGATTCAGTTCTACGTTGTCCTGAGGAGTGCCTTTTTCTGGCACGTTGTTCTAGGTAACTGCAAAGCATAATCTACGCTTTGTGTAATTTGTTTCTTACAAGACTGACCATTTGATTACTTGGATTGTCCTATATACCTCAGCATATAGCAGATATCATGTAGCATATTTGAAAGCTTCTATTTAATGCAACATTGTAAAATAGAGACCACTGCTAAGCTGAACGACTGAAAGATGGCCTTTTAATGTGTAGGTACACTTGCTAATCGCTCAGAGCTCTGAATATTGTGGTATGAACATGCTGTCTCACACGAGTATTTCTCTGTGCCAGCGCATGCACATGAAAAACAAGACAACGCAAAGTACACAAGACAAAAACTCGTGCCGATACAGAGAAACTGTCCTTATCATTTCTAATGATCTCCAAATGTTTTACGGCAAGTTTATTGTCACTGTATTGCGAATCATTTGTTACTGCAGATCAGTGTTTGATCTACAGCAGTAATCATTTGAATATGCTTACAGGATGCGCACAACAGGCAGTCAGTTTCGCAATCGAGACATACGTCATGTCGGACAGAGAATTCAATAAGTACGTAACAGACCAAGGAACGACGCTGCAAGCTTATGTGCTTGAAATAGTTCGCAAGGCAAGTGTACAAAAATCTCAGCTTGTATTAATTTTTTTTGGCAACCAGGCTAAGCATCAATGTCCGAGGCAATTGGAAGGAAATCAAACAAAGCTTTTTCCACAAACGTTTCTAACGCAATCGCAAGTTCGAATGCACTAATTACTGCACACAAGGTTAAATTCATGGAGATATGTAAAAAACGAATCTATCACGTTTTTACCAACTGCCACATGTAGTAGCCACTCCGAAACTACAGAGAGGGTAACGGTTAACGTTCCCAAAATAAGCGAGCAACCATGCCAAAAGTCACCCACAATTTTCAGCTTAATCTTTTCCCAATAATGGTAGTTCTTGGAGAAAAGATGCGTACATTCAAGGGCCCGCTTTTTTTTTACGCAGGATTAGTTGATACCTAACAGAAAATGATGTTAGCGAAGTTAGGTTATAGGGGACATCATTCGAACTAATTGCAATGTAAGAGCAAATAAAGTGGATGAAAAAAGACTTGCCGTTGGCAAGGACAAAACCTGCAATTTTGAATACGTCCAATGCTGTACCAGTGGGGTATGGCAGCGGTTATCCCCTGCGTCCGCTCATACGATATATAATAAAGTGAGAAATGGACATCCATGTACAGAAATTAAGGGTCTGCATCGGGTCTAAAGCGGCTCCATTTCTCAGCAGTTTCTTCTTGGCGAAGGTTGACAGGGCTATTGAAGCTAACGTGAGTGGGCTCGCGAGAAAGTTTACAGGTACGTAAACGATTATATCATTCTCGTAGATAGGAGGAACTTCACGAGCAACGCGATTAACATGCTGAAAATCTTCAGGAAGAATGTTTGGGGTTTAAATTTCGCTTGCGAAATTCCGTCACGAGGAGCGTTGCAATTCTCTTACCTGACCTTATCTTTCGGTAAAAGTCAACATTCTGCTCCCTCCCTCTGTTCTATTGAGCGGAGCTCTCTCAGAAGCGTAGGTGCCGTCACCACAGAAGGGAGTGCCAGGTTGATTGCGTTCGTCTTGCCTCGTCTCCGCTGCCGCTGCTCGTCAAGGGTGGAGACCAGTTCTTCGAACATACCTCACAACAACTGAACTTTATATACAATGCATACAAATATACACAAATTGACAACGCAAGTGAACAAACACTTGGGACTGTCGCCCGTTATCTCAGCAGAGCCGATAGTGCATAGCACACATTGCCGCGACCAGAACCCCTGTCAGGAGTCAGGAGCTAGGTTTTAAACCCCTAGATTGCCCTTCCCCGTTCCCTCTCGATCAATCAAAAACATTCCGTCTACCTATTCGACTACGGTAAGATCGTATGCCGGTGATATCCCCTCTATCCACCTCCATCTCCACCTGCAGCCTTGGGCCACTTGTAAAGAAAGAGAGCCGAAAAAGGAACGGCCAACTCCAAAATTTCCGAAAAGCCCATTAAAACGAAAAACCCATTAAACATCCGATGGCAGCGTCACTCAGCTCCCCGGCTTACGTTACCAAGTGTAGCCGGTTAGCTAGAGGGCCCATGCCTTGACATGGTACACCATCTGGCCCGACAGGCGCTCCGCGGACACATCATCCGAGATATATTGGTACCAACACGCAGGATGCTTTGACCCCGCTTGCTGGCATCCCGCTGGTCGGAGGCAGCCGCGTTGGTCGTTAAAACAATAGTGAATGGACCACGACTTTCTACCCCAAAAGGTTTCGGAGAGCGGGGGTGTTGTCTGTCAGCACGTTTTCTGTCCTTGTACGAGCATCGCCACGCGCTGATCCTTGACTCTCGGGCGCTGGTTTCTTGGAAGCCCTCTTCTCGAAGGGGGAAGGTACACTCGCCCCCCCCCCCCCTGCCCGCGACGCCAGACCTTACACTTTCCTTGAAAAAACAAGTGTGCTGGCAGTATCACCGTCGTAGTTCCAAGCCCCTACGTTCGTTCGCTTCTGCTCATTCTTAAATTATAAAAAACGCTATCGCCTTTGGCACCTTGAAGTCTGCAATAACCAAGTCATGCGCTAACAAGATGCCCGCAAGCGTACATTCACCAATCTTAAGGTTAAAAGGTGCTGATTATGTAGAAGGTGTGGTTTTGCTAGATTTTCTTGAGATTGTGCAAAATTTGCGCAGTGACTGGAAAGGTAACACGACATCAGCCAAGGAGATTAAAAGAAATAAATTGTCATTTTACTTTACGTTCACCTCCTGTAGCTTTGGCTTGAACGTGGGTTGACATCGTCGTGTATAGTGTGTTTTTTTTTGCTACCAAGAATAAGGAATAAGGTCGGCAATGTTCACACGGTGGTGCAAAAACACGCAGAAAACGACCCATTGTTACGTGATGCATGCGCCAATTGGCACAAGAATATTGCTACGTACAAGTGGCGTAGTGATTCACACGATGAAGAGGAGAACGACAGCAGAGAGACTGGCGCGAGCTAACCTGTGTGGCTGGCGCTGCTCGCTTAACCGTCTGTAAATATATCAGTGTATACTTTTACGAGTCGGTATCCTTCTCGTAACATATTTAGTGGAGGTGCGGGGTATCGATCCCCGTACTTCTTGTCTGCCGTGCGATAGGTACATTATTTGTATAATGTACATTTGGAGATTTTCACAGCATACTCTTCGAGTGCGGAATGGTTTTTTTAGTAAGACGGGCCGGTGTGTAACATGGAGACATATGGAGCACCAAAGTTCTCTCCGGGGTATTGTGCCCTTGACACATTCGGCCATGCACTGCTGGCACTGCGGGTTCACTGCACATTTTTTGAGAAAGACGGTTCCTTTCCATCATCGTGACCAGCTAACAAGGGAAATATTCGAAGAGCACAAAGGCAGAGCAAAACTGCATCATTGAACTGTCAGTTGCCCTCCATGATACTGAAAATATGTTCAGATTATTACCGCTAACAACCTTAAGATGACATGCCTCGTGTATGCACTGTATTTTCAGTTTTCTTGCAGTCTAAGAGCATGCGCAAAAAATTGCATATGTTCAGCGTTTAATAACTTTCTCAGTTGAACGCCAGCGCTCATTTTCTGTCTACCATTCACTCGGTCTTCTTTTTTGCGCTGTTCACTTCGACAAGTTATGAATTATTACCAACTTGTCTAGTTTTCAAACCTAGCCGGTGTGAACGGGGAACACGGAAAGGCAACGTCGAAAGGCAGACGAGCGACATATAGGGCGTTTACCGTGGCGATTTCGACAGGGATGGTAATCAAAACGTGCCTCGCGATAGAGCTATGACTCTCTTCTAAAATGCAATGGTAAGGTGAATGGGCGAAGGAAATAGGCGTGTCAGAATCCACTTTTGACTTTTTCTTACAGTCTTGTGCTGACTGGCTCTCAAAGAGCTCCATAACAATAGGCCGAGTAAGATGATTCCCAACATCAAAATTACAAATACTGAAGCAGCGCATTCTTTATAGGCGTCATTGTGACAAATGCAACAAAAGTGTCATTTCTGCAGAGCTCGAGAACAGTTGCGAAACTTATTTAATTCATCCATTTTCTCGCCACTAGGTAAACGAAATACTCAGGCAGCTCGAAAGTCCTGGTTCTATTGTCGTCACAGGCACGCGTGTTATAATACGGTAAGTAAGTGAGTAAGCAGCATTCTTGAAAAGTTATTCATGAAGTGTGTGCAGGAAAACAAACTATTCGGAAAACCTAAACAAGAAACTGACCTGCAGAGCAGAAATATTCTACAGAACGTCAACCGTTATGCACGCGAACAAAGAATTAACGTCAAGGCTGACGTTGTGCTCATGTTCATTGGGTAAGTGTATGTTTCTCACCATGTCTTTCTGTTATAGAGGTATTGTTCATCATCATGTGTAAACTATGGCATCAATAGTCATGAAGTACGTAAGAGTGCAAAAGATCCTGTCTTCTGGAGTGAGATTTTTTAGTGTTTACACTTATTAAGTGCACTGATTGATTGATTCGTATGTTGGGTGTACCAACCCAAAACCACCATAATATTAAGAGAGACGCCATAGTGAAGAGCTCCGGAAATTTCGACCATCTGGGGTTCTTTAACGTGCAACCAACTCTGAGCACACGAGCCTGCAACATTTCCACCTCCATCGGAAATGCAGCCGCCGCAGCTGGGATTCGATCCCACGGTCTGCGGGTCAGCAGCCGAGTACCTTAGCCACTAGCCCACCACGGTGGGGCGTTATTATGTGCGCTTAACAAAAAGTATTCTTACTAATGTATATGTTCAAATTAGTCACAGTCACTTGTATTTCCATAGATTGCCAACTGACGGCTGGTTTATTGACTGCGAGCATAATCACCATTACTTAGAGTTAGAAGGCACTAGTGTTTAAATGCAGTGCACTTAACTCTATCATTACACCCGATGAAAGTAGAGGCTTATATAATTAGCAATACTTGATCGGTTATTTATTCATAAATTGTTTTGTGTTCTGTCACCGTGAAGCATCCTGAAAAACTTAAGGAGCCTTTACCCTATAGGGGAAACGTGGGCTATGATGCTTTGAATCTGGATGCCTGAGTCCTGTATTCCCTTTCTTTCTTTTCTCTTTCTTCCTTTATTTATTATTTCTTCATTTTTTGCTTTGATTTGTTCGTTTTATTCCTCTATTTCTTGTAATCACCATGCAATGTTTTTCCCGAATGTTATTGTCCTTATACAACACTGATGGAATGTTTTCTCCGAATGTTATGCAATATTTTCTCCAAATGCAATGTTTATGCAATGTTTTCTCCGAATGTTATGCAATGTTTTCTCCGAATCTTATTATCTCTTATACAACACTGATGGATGTGCTTATCAACAGAGTCGTTGCACTGCCAATTCAAGTAACAACAATATTCCTCTTTTAATACCCACGCGAAAAAGTAATATATTTCGCGAAACCATGAGTGATGTAAAAAAAAAACAGGAATCTCCCTAGCCAAAACCTTTCATGCCGGCAATCCTGTGATGGAAACAGCACTGCATAATGTTTATAAAAAACGCATATAAATGCGAATGTGAAAGGTACATCATCAGAGAAATGCATTTCTGTGCGCTTGGCGGTACCACCGTTCACACTTACGATGTCACTGAATAGTCAAAGTCATGAGGCCTCCGCGTATTATTCAAAGCTCGTAGACTGAATTGCTAGTATCCATCCGAGTGTTTGTCGGAACGTATATTAGAAATCTTCTAACTGCCCTGCTGCTAAAGATTACTGTACGATGCTTCAGGGTACGGTCACCTGCCCTCTTACTTTTCTACGATGCAGCGCTCATGCACATATATATATATATATATATATATATATATATATATATATATATATATATATATATATATATATATATATTTTAAATATATATATATATTACAAACTGAGAATAGTGCAGTATAGGAAACAAAACAATAAAATATTTATTTAATCCTAACAGTTTCGGCTGGTGGACCTCTTCGGATGATCTTGGGAGGATCTTTGTTCGGAGGAGCCTTCTTCGGAGGATCTGAGCGAAGAATCCTCCGAAGAAGGCTGGTCCACCAGCTGGAAATGTTAGGAATAAATAAATTATTTATTGTTTTGTTTCCTATACTGCACTATTCTTGAAGTTTATAACTTTTATTACAGTAGGCGGAAGATATTCTGATCATCTATTTCATTTATATATATATATATATATATATATATATATATATATATATATATATATATATATATATATATAGAGAGAGAGAGAGAGAGAGAGAGAGAGATGACATACCCCTATACTTTCCCATATCCTTTCGTTGGCATTATTGTCTATCAGATCTCATTATAGTGTGTAAAAACGCAGAAAAACGAGCCCTTAGGTATACACTTCTTTCCTTAATTCATTAACGAGGGCCTCGTACTGGCAGACTTAGTGCCTTTAAAATGTATATGAGGGACTATTGGTCAGCTGCCCCCTCGTAACAAGTTCACGTGCTACGTGACGCCAAGCAGGCTTAAAAGAGTGTGCCACCCTCGCCGCCATGGCTACTAGTGGCTCTGACTGACACTCCCACGTTAAATTCACATAAAAACCGAATAAAGTGGCAGGGGGGAAGCTTACGTGGTAGATCAGTGGTAGAGCATCGAACGCGTCATTCGAACGTCGCAGGTTCGGATCCTGCCCACGGCAAGTTATCTTTTCACCCACTTTTCTTCATATTTACATTACAATTTGGTCTATCTTCCCCTATACTTTCCTTGGCACTATTGTCTGTTAGATCTCATTATATTGTGTAAAAACGCGGAAGAACGAGCCCTTATGTATACACTTCTTTCCCTAATATATATATATATATATATATATATATATATATATATATATATATATGAGGATCGATATATATATATATATATATATATATATCGTAGGTTCGATTCCTGCTCACGGCTGGTTATGTTATTTTTTCACCCACTTTTCTTTCCTCTTATTTACATTCCATTGGTTCTAATAACTTCCCCTATACAATCCGTGGCATACTGTCTGTTAGATCTCATTTTATTGTGTCAAAAACACGGAAAAACGAGGCCTCAGGTATACACTTCTTTCCCTTAATCATTAACGAGGGTCTCGTACTGGCAGACATGGTGTCATTAGGTTGTATACGAGGGACTATTGATCAGCTGCCCGCCCGTAATAAGTTCACGTGCTACGTGACGCCACACATGCGCATAAAAGAGTGTTTCACACTCATTGCTTGGCTTGTAGATGGCGCTGACTGACACTCCTACTTCTAAATTCACATATAAACCCCAAAAAACGTGGGTGGAGGGAAGGCTGCTGTGATAGCTCAGTGGTTAGAGCATCGAACGCGTGAATCGGAGGTCATAGGTTCGATTCCTGCTCACGGCTGGTTATTTTTTCACCCACTTTTCTTTCTTCTTATTTACATTTCTTTGTTTCTAATAACTTCCCCTATACATTCCTTGGCATTACTGTCTGTTAGAACTCATATATATATATATATATATATATATATATATATATATATATATATATATATTGTCACGATGAGTCACAAGTACTGGGGGTTTTTATTGAACGACCGGGTAGCTAGCTCTAGGCCGATGCGTCAGTCGTGGGTGGCTCTCGAGCCGAGAAGAGGCACGCAATCTTCTTTCTTTCCTCAAGATGGTAGAGCCGCTCTTGCAAATGACCCACTACGTGTGGGTGGCATTATCCTCCCTTTCGAAAAGAAAAAAAACCCCAAAAAGGGAATATATATATATATATATATATATATATATATATATATATATATATATATATATATATATAAATTAAAATATATATGTATATATACACATATATATATATATATATATATATATATATATATGTTGTGACGGGGCAAGGTCTTGGCTTACAGGACAGCGTCCACCGAGAATCGGCAGCCGAACAAGATGGCTGAGTTGCCTCTCGTGCAAGCGCCTAACGCACAGGCGTCTTCTTCATCTTCGCTAAGTGCCACGCTTGCTCCTGTCGATGATGCACCGTAACATCACTCCCCTGCGGCGGAAGCGCCGTCACGGCGCTTAGTACGGCGGCGACGAACGAGGAGGGTGATACGGTTTAAGTCTGGAAACGTGTACAACGTCTGTCTGGAGTGAGGTGGTCGAAAAGGCATTGTTTAGGGGTGCGATCTCGTAGCTCACATCACTAAGTTGTCGTAACACTTTGAAGGGGCCATGGTAGTGTGATAGTAGCTTTTCTGATAAGCCGACTTGGCGGTTTGGTGTCCAGAGAAGTACCAGAGACCCCGGCGAGAAGTGCACGCTTTGGTGGCGACTGTCATAGCGGTCTTTTTGCTGCGCTTGCGACAAGTGCAGCCTATCACGGGCAAGTTGACGGGCTGCATGGGCTCGAGAAACGACATCGCTGGCGTACTCAGTAGACAAGGGGGCAGCCGAAGGAAGGAGCGTGTCAAATGGTAATGCTGGATGTCGGCCAAATAGCAAATAAAACGGCGAATAACTAGCTGTGTCGTGCCGTGAAGAATTGTACGCGAACGTGACAAAGGGGAGTGCTTTGTCCCAGTCACGGTGATCTGGCGAAACGTACATTGACAGCATCTGCGTCAGCGTTCGGTTCAGACGCTCGGTCAATCCATTTGTCTGTGGATGATAAGCGGTGGTAAGCTTGTGCTCAGTGGAGCAGGCGCGGAGAATGTCATCCACAACACGTGAAAGAAAGTACCTTCCTCGATCAGTAAGCAGCTGCCGCGGAGCGCCGTGATGAAGAATGACTTCATACAAGAGAAAGTCCGCGACGTCAGTGGAACAGCTTGTCGGCAGTGCTTTAGTGATGGCAAAGCGTGTGGCGTAGTCTGTGGCGACTGCAACCCATTTATTTCCGGAGGTGGACGTAGGAAACGGGCCCAACAGGTCAAGGCCAACACGGAAGAATGGTTCCGTCGGTATGTCAATGGGCAGTAGGAGGCCAGACGGTAGCACAGAGGGGCGCTTGCGGCGTTGGCAGCGGTCGCAAGCAGTGACGTAGCGAACCACAAAACGATACAGTCCGGGCCAGAAAAAGCGACGTCGCACACGATCGTAAGTACGAGAGACGCCTAGGTGACCGGCTGTAGGTACGTCATGTAGTTGTTCGAGAACGCTGGTACGCAGGTGATGGGGAAGCACGAGTAGTAATTCCGGGCCATCAGCGTTGAAGCTGCGACGGTACAGAATGTTGTCGTGCAGTTCGAACAGGCGAACGGAAGGGTCTGTTGGAGCAGAGGTCAGACGCTCGATAATGGAGAGTAACGACGGGTCACGTCGTTGTTCGGTGAAGATATCACCCAAAGCGTGGATGGAGAGAACGCAGGGGTCTGAATCAAGGTCTGTCAAGTCGGGCGTTTCAACCGGATAACGTGACAAACAGTCTGCGTCTGTGTGGAGGCGTCCCGACTTGTAGTGGACCACGAATGAGTATTCTTGCAGACGGAACGCCCAGCGACCAAGACGTCCAGATGGGTCCTTTAGCGATGACAGCCAGCAAAGAGCGTGATGGTCCGTAACAACGGAAAAAGTTCGGCCATACAGGTAAGGCTTGAATTTCACCACGGCCCACACTAAAGCTAGGCATTCACGCTCAGTGATGGAGAACTTCCGTTCGGCAGGTGAAAGAAGATGACTGGCGTAAGCAATCACGCGGTCCTTCCCGTGCTGTCGTTGGCCAAGGACCGCTCCAATTCCATGGCCACTGGCATCGGTCCAAAGCTCTGTAGGTGATGCTGGGTCGAAATGGGCCAGTATTGGTGGCGTAGTCAGCAGATGGATAAGAGCCGAAAAGGCGTCCGCTTGCTCTATACCCCATGCGAAGGGAACGTCCTTCTTTAAGAGATCAGTAAGCGGTCGAGCGATGTCGGCGAAGTTGCGGACAAATCGACGAAAATAGGAACATAGCCCTACAAAACTTCGGACGTCCTTGGTTGAGCGTGGTTCAGTAAATTGTTGTACTGCTCGCAACTTTTCGGGATCTGGTTGAACACCATCGGCACTGACAAGGTGGCCGAGTATAGTGATTTGGCGACGTCCGAAATGGCATTTTGCAGAATTGAGCTGGAGAGCAGCTCTTCGAAAAACATCCAGAACGGCTGACAGACGTGTTATATGGCTGTCAAAGGTGGGTGAAAAGACGATGACATCGTCTAAATAACATAAGCAGATGGACCACTTATATCCTCGGAGAAGGGAGTCCATCATGCGCTCGAAAGTTGCCGGCGCATTACACAGTCCAAACGGCATGACTTTGAACTGGTAGAGGCCGTCGGGCGTAACGAAAGCGGTTTTTTTCACGATCCATGGGGTCGACGGAAATTTGCCAATAGCCGGATCGAAGGTCGATAGACGAAAAGTATTGGGCACCATGGAAGCAATCGAGGGCGTCGTCAATCCGAGGCAAAGGGTAGACATCTTTGTGGGTCACTTTGTTTAAATGGCGATAGTCCACGCAAAAGCGCCAGCTGCCATCTTTCTTCTCTACGAGCACGACTGGGGAGGCCCAGGGGCTGGATGAGGGTTCTATTACGTCTTTAGTAATCATTTTATCCACTTCATTTTGAATTACTTGGCGTTCCTTGTGAGATACGCGATATGGACGCCGCCGTATAGGACTGGCATTACCAGTGTTGATCCGGTGAGTCACTGCAGTTGTTTGGCTGAGAGGGCGGTGGTCAAAATCAAAAACGTCTCTATATGATGTTAGCAGACTACGGAGGCTGGCAGCTTGCACTGCAGTGAGGTCGGGAGCAATCATCTTGTTAATGTCATCTGCAGGCAGAGTGTAATTGCGGCCAAGACAGGGGGATGTAGTATCGGTGTCCAAACCAGTAACGTTGCAGCTGTCAAGTGGAGATAGTGGAGATAGGGTGGCCAAAGACATGTCTTGCGGAATAACTTGAGTCAAGAGACTCACGTTGAGTAGTGGTATAACCACTGTATTATTAGCGACGGCGACAACAGTGTGAGCAAGGGCGACGTCTCGGGCCATCAGTACGTCGACTATAGGAGTGACGAGGTAGTCACCGTCAGGCACATGACGTGAGCACGACAAAGTGACATATGTAGCAGCTTGCCGAGGCAAGCGAACGTGGTTACGAGAGCGTAAACGGGGAGAATAGTCTGCTGGAAAATCGGCAAACTGCGGCAGTTCAAGCTGAAGAGCACCAGTAGCACAATCAATGAGCGCAGAATGACGTGACAGGAAGTCCAAACCAAGTATTAGGTCATGAGGACACATTTCAATGACGGCAAACTGAACTAATGTAGGATGACTGGCAATGGACACACGGGCCGTGCACATCCCTTGAACATCAGGGGTCCTCCCATCAGCGACACGAAGTTTGTGGGAAGCGGCAGGCGTGAGAACTTTATGTAGGCGTCGGCGAAGGTTCGCGCTCATTACAGAAATGTGCGCTCCAGTATCTATAAGGGCAGAAATAGGCACACCGTCAACGACAACGTCTAACAAATTTTGTCTCGTCGGAAGCGTCAAGAGAGGATTTGTGGAGGGAGTCGAAGATGCAGCGTCACCTCCGGGCGCTGCACCGTTTAGTTTTCCGGGTAGGCAGAAGCGGGGTTGAATGGAGATGACGGCCTGCGAGTCTGCGGTGAGCGAGACGACTGGCGACGTCCTGGAGGCGAACGCGACTGATGACCATGCGGTGACGGAGATCGGCTGTTGAACCTTCTGTAGTTGTTTTGCGGAGAAGGCTGCACGGCAGACGCGAAGCGGGTGCTGTCCTGTCGGTAGTGAGGTTGAGATGAAGTCCGAGGTGGCGAGGACCAGCGGTAATTGCAGTAACGGACGACATGACCGATACGGTGGCAATGAAAACAAATTGGTCGATTGTCGACGGTTCTCCACGTCGCAGGGTCGCGAGATCGGGCCGTGAACTGCTGCTCGCGATAGGACGAGGGTGGACGCCATGAAGCTCGCTGCGGGCTGGGCAAAGCGCACACCGAGGGAATACCTATGCTGGCGAGTTCTTGGCGGACGATAGCTTGAACCATGTTAGCAGTGAGTGGGGTGGTGTCACTTGCAGCGGTGTGAGCCGAAGCAGAGGCAATGGCTTCAAGTTCGCGCCGTACAATCGGGTCACCTGATCCGATGAATCTAGAGGTGGTGGCTGTGTTCTTGCATGGTCTCCGCAAGATGATGTTGCAGCCGTATTCGGAAGGCGGGTGAACACGCTGTTAATCCGCCGGCTCTTCGCTTGCTCAAAGCGCCGACATTCTTTTATAATGGCGTCCACAGTAGAAAAATTTTTGCAGATGAGGAGGTTGAATGCGTCATCCGCAATCTCCTTAAGAATATGCCCGACCTTGTCAGCCTCCGGCATATCGGCATTGGCTTTGCGACACAACGACAACACATCTTCTATATAGGAGACGTAAGACTCGGTCGAGGTCTGCGCCCGAGACGCGAGCATTTTGTTCGCGGCCATTTTTCTTCCAATCGGCTTTCCGAACAGGTCTAGCATTTTCTCCCTGCACACTGCCCAACTCACAAGTTCTGTTTCATGGTTCTCATACCACGATTTGGCGGTTCCCCTAAGATAGAATAACAGGTTTGCCAGCATAAGAGTCGGGCCCCATCGGTATCGAGTACTCACACGATCGTACTCTGCCAGCGAATCTTCCACGTCAACTTCATCTGGATCGCCGGAACCGCTGAACGTGCCAGGATCCCGCGGGGGTTCGAGCACAAAGGTTGTGGTCGCAGAAGGAGATGTAGTTACCGCATCATCTCCGGCCGCAGGAACACCAGGAGCAGATGCAGACGCCAAACTCTCCGTCATCGTTGTGGAATGACCCTTCAAACGTCGGCCGCTGCGAAGTTCCGTTGCGAGGCGGTTGCCCAGCACTTCCACCAAATGTGACGGGGCAAGGTCTTGGCTTACAGGACAGCGTCCACCGAGAATCGGCAGCCGAACAAGATGGCTGAGTTGCCTCTCGTGCAAGCGCCTAACGCACAGGCGTCTTCTTCATCTTCGCTAAGTGCCACGCTTGCTCCTGTCGATGATGCACCGTGACAATATATATATATATATATATATATATATAAATATATATATATATATATTAGGTTGCCGCAAAGCTTTAAGTATAAAAGTAGATGCACGTGCACATAACAACTTGTTTATTCAGCCGACGTTTCGACGGGAGCCCGGTCTTTTTCAAGGCATAATGTTACGGGGAAGATGTATTCACCGACAGCGAGTCTTGCTAACGCCCTAAAGAGCGCACAAACAGGCAGGCCAACGAGGGAAAACTCGCGAGTCAAACCCACAACGATCATGTTGTTGTCTTCCTCCTTTTGGGCGCCATTTCAGCTGTCCTGGAGCGACAGTTTCATGCACGTATCAACACCCCGGCCGGTAAGGCACCGTCTCGGCGCCTCTTAAATGAGCGAGTTCACGTTGTAGGGCTTGAGACGAGAAACGTGGACAACTTCCATTCTGGGTGCAGCAGCCGATGAGTATGTGGTAGCGGCAATATTGTAGGACACAGGTGTGATCTGACGAAGGACTCGGTAGGGCCCAGCGTATTGCGATAGTAGTTTCTCGCAGAGGCCAACACGTCAAGATTGGAGCCAAAAGAGAACAAGAGACCCCGCATAAAAGACGGCATCCCTAGGTTGACGGTCATAAACAGTCGTTTGTGCTGTCTTTTGTGAGGGAAGGCACATGTGATGCTGTGCTGAGCGGATAAAATGGAGGATCGGTGGTCTGATGAAAGGAGTGTGTCGAAGGGCAGTAAGGGATGACGGCCGAAGAGTAGATAAAATGGGGAGTAGCCCACTGTTTCATGACTCGACGAGTTTACGCGAAGGTGACGAACGGCATAGCCATGTCTCAATCAGTGTGGTCGGTAGATACGTACATGAAAAGCATGTCTGTCAATGAGTGGTTTAGGCGCTCCGTAAGGCCGTTAGTCTGAGGGTGGTAAGACGTGGTGCAGTGTTGACGGGTAGCACAAGATCGGAGTAGATCATCAACCACACGAGATAGAAAGTAGCGACCGGTGTCTGTGAGCAGGTGAGATGGAGTGCCATGCTGGAGAATAATGTCGTATAGCAGGAAGTCGGCAACGTCTGTTGCGCAGCTGGTTGGTACCACTCGAGTGATTGCCTACGGAGTGGCGCAATCTGTCGCCACTGCAATCCATTTATTTCCACTTGTAGAAGTAGGAAGCACGTCCAGCCCCACTTGATAAAATGGCTCGGCTGGAAGTTCAATAGGTTGAAGAAGACCGGCAGGGGGAGTCGTAGGCCTCTTTCGGCACTGGACGTAATGGCGAACAGAGCGGTAAAGGCCCTTCCAGAATACTCGTCGCCGAACGCAGTCTTAAGCTCTGGAGACGCCTAGATGTCCAGAAGTTGGAGCGTCGTGGAATTGTCACAGAACGTCCTTCCGCAGGTGATGTGTTGCGTTGAGTAAACGTTCCGCGCCGCTGGGGTGTAAATTGCCGCGGTACAAAACTTTGTCTTGAAGCAAAAATCTGCTAAGGGAAGGGTCAGTACGACGTGATTGAAGGCGGTCAATAATAGTGAGTAGCGATAGATCTCGGCGCTGTTCGTTGGGCACTTTCAGAACGTCAGTGATGGCTAAAACGCAGGCATCGGATTCCAAATCAGTGGAGTTGCGTGGATCAAAGGCGTGCTGGGATAAGCAGTCAGCATCGCTGTGTAGCTTTCCAGATTTGTACACAACCGAGAACGTGTACTCCTGTAATATACTCCTGAATCGGCCAGGTCTTGCTGTAGGGTCCTTAAGCGTCGACAGCCAGCAAAGTGCATGATGTTCCGTGATGACTGTGAACGAACGTCCATATAAGTACGGACAGAGTTTCGCAGTAGCCCAAACGAGAGCTAAGCATTCCCGCTGAGTGATCAAATATTTTTTTCGCCTTGCGACAAGAGGCGACTAGCAAGGCTACCACACAGTTGGTGCCATTCTGTATCTGAGCGAGTATAGCACAAATGCCATGGCCGCTTGCATCGGTGCGGAGCTCTGTTCAAGCGGCTGGATCAAAATGAGCCAACACAGGTGATATGAGGGCGGTAATCAGCGACGCAAAGGAATGTTCTTGCTCCTTCCCTCAAGAAAAGGCCGCATTTTTTAGGAGATCTATGAGGAGCCTAGTAAAATCCACGAAGCTGAAAAAAAAGCTTTGGAAGTATAAGCAGAGCTCAATAAAACTGAAATTCTTGTGTAGAGCGCGCAACTGTGAATTCTCGAACTGCATGGACTTTGTCAGGGTCGGGTTGAACACCAGTGGTGTAAACAATGTGGCCGAGTAGCTTAATCTGCCAGCGTTCAAATGCCCATTTCGTCGAATTCAGTTGGAGACCAATGCAACAAAAACCATAAAGAATTGCCGAGAGACGAGACAGGTGGCTTTTGAAGGAGGGCGATAAAACGATTACATCGTCCATATTCCAAATGCAGATCGACCATTTGAAGCCGCGGAGAAGAAAGTCCACCATACGTTCCAAAGTAGCGGGCGCATTGCACAACCCAAAAGACATGACCTTGAATCGGTAAAGGCCGTCGGGCATGATGACTGCTGTCTTCTGGTGGTCACAGTCGTCGACCGAACTTTGCCAGCATCCGAATCGAATGTCGAGAGACAAGAAATAGTTGGGAAATTATTAGAACATTCCATTTGTTCTAATAACTTCCCTTATACATTCCTTGGCCTTAATGTCAGTTAGATCTCGTTATATCTGTGACGCTACGAAGAATGGGCAACGTGGCCTGGCTCATACGCCATGTTTATTCCACTCTCACTTCTTCCTTCTCTGTTCTACCAACCATCGCTTCATACGTCACACGATTCCCCCTCCCCCCGAAAAAATGCGCGAACTACAAACTATGAAGCATGAACAAGTGGTATCTCATCATAGTAAAAAATATCACAAAATAGAGTAGTTCCACGTAACACGGCAGTTCCATGCACTTGCACGAAAACATTCACAGGGAAGGCAGTCCAGTGAGATCTAGGAGACCTCAGGTGGGCGAGGTTGGGCGTTGCGTTCTGGAGAGCATAACCATGCATTCGACGTGGAAAATGATGATGACACAGTCTGGATGGTAGCGAAAAACGAACAAGGTTGGGAGTACTTGTAGCGTTGGAAGGTTGGATGTCTAATGCGTTGAATTCTGAATCTTGGCGGCGACAGATGCATTGTATCTAGTATGCGTGCTTTTTGAGAGATCATCATCATCATCATCATCATCCTGTCTAAGTCCACTGCAGGACAAAGGCCTCTCCCATGTTCCGCCAGTTAACCCGGTCCTGTGCTTGCTGTTGCCAATTTATACCCGCAAACTTCTTAATCTCAACTGCCCACCTAACCTTCTGTCTCCCCCTACCCCGCTTCCCTTCTCTGGGAATCCAGTTGGTGACCCGTAATGACCAGCGGTTATCCTGTCTACGTGCTACATGCCCGGCCCATGTCCATTTCCTCTTCTTTATTGCAGCTATGATATCCTTAACTCCCGTTTGTCCCCTAATCCACTCTGCTCTCTTCTTGTCTCTTAAGGTTACACCTACCATTTTTCTTTCCATTGCTCGCTGCGTCATCCTCAATTTAAGTTGAACCCTCTTTGTGAGTCTCCAAGTTTCTGCTCCGTAGCTAAGTACCGGCAAGATACAGCTGTTATATACCTTCCTCTTGAGGGACAGTGGCAATCTACTTGTCATAATTTGAGAGTGCCTGCCGAATGTGCTCCATCCCATTCTTATTCTTCTGGTTACTTCAATCTCGTGGTTAGGCTCTGCGGTTATTACCTGCCCTAAGTAGACATAGTCTTTTACAACTTCAAGTGCACTATTACCTATCGCAAAGCGCTGCTCCTTTCCGAGGTTGTTGTACAATACTTTCGTTTTCTGCAGTATAATTTTAAGACCCACCTTTCTGCTCTCCTTGTCTAACTCCGTAATCATGAGTTGCAATTCGTCCCCTGAGTTACTCAGCAATGCAATGTCATCGGCGAAGCGCAGGTTACTGAGGTACTCTCCATTAACTCTTATCCCTAACTGTTCCCATTCTATGCTTCTGAAAACGTCCTGTAAGCATGCAGTGAATAGCATTGGGGAGATTGTGTCCCCCTGCCTTACACCCTTCTTTATTGGTATTCTGTTGCTTTTTTTATGAAGCACTGTGGTAGCAGTTGATCCCCTGTAGATTTCTTCCAGAATATTTATATATATTTCATCTACGCCCTGATTCCGCAGTGTCTGCATGACGGCTGATATTTCTACTGAATCAAACGCCTTCTCGTAATCTATGAAGGCTATGTATAGTGGTTGGTTATACTCTGAGCATTTCTATATTACCTGATTGATAGTATGAATGTGGTCAATTGTTGAGTAGCCTGTTCTAAATCCTGCTTGTTCCTTTGGTTGATTGAATTCTAATGTTTTCTTTACTCTGCTAGCAATTACCTTTGTAAATAGCTTGTATACTACAGAGAGCAAGCTGATCGGCCTGTAATTCTTCAAGTCCTTGTCATCTCCTTTCTTATGTATTAAGATGATGTTAGCGTTGAGAGATGGTGACGGCTAAATGCCTGGGTGCTGGTAACATGGAAGAAGTTGCTCCGCGTATTTTCCGTGGTGTTGTCGTCTGTGTAACCGCTGGCGCAGAGAGCGTCTGTGGCGATGTTCCTTCATCCGGAAATGACTTTTTTCTTGAAAATGCCCTTGGATCAAACTTCTTAATTTTTTAAGTTGTTCAAGCTGTGAGCGTGCTTCCGTTGAAGTTTTCATTCGTCGTCGTCTTTTCTTGATTTGGTGATGGTTTCGAGAAAATTGCGGGTGGTCATCGTCGTTGAATAAGGAGACGCTGTCGGTAGTACCAGCATTAATTACGAGTGGGATGCAAGCAAGATTTTTGTCAAGGAAAGCAGTAGATACATTTTCGTTTTTATCGGCGAGAGTTGCATATAATGGTGACTCCGTACTGCTTCGAATTTCGGTTGTTCCGGTTTCTGAGGATGACATCACCGCAAACATGGCTTGACGTGGTTCCGATTTCGTATGTTTGTTTCTTGGCGGGAGAATTGAGCCAAGCGTTCCTGAAGTACAACCGCTTTCGGGATGGAATTGGCTTGACAAGTTATTTGGCCGATATCTCAGGTGGTCTGTTGTGTATGCGGCGATAACTTGAGGGGTGCGATGAGAATAACGAGCACCAGACGAGCTACTTGGCTCAAAACTAGGTGGTGGCTTACGTAAGCAAGATGAAGAGTCAAGTACATTGGGTGCTTGAATATTGTCTTGATTTGTGTATTGCATGGAAGAGGTTAGAGTTGGCGATATTTGTGCAGATGCGAAACCAGGTGGAAGGTTGGGCCTTGCAGAAAAACTGCTGGAATGTCTTTCTACGAGCAGATGACTGACTTCGCCTGACGGGAATTGTAAACTTCTGCTCTGTGCTCGAATGAGTGAAGGCTGCGTATGACTGTGATTACTGAATATGAATGCATCGATTTGGTTGGTTGTAACCGAATCTTGATTATATTGTTGAAACCAGATGATCATTTCTTCTTTTATCTTTTGCAAGACTCTTCGTTCTCGAAGATGTGGGTGAGGTAAAACTTGAATGCCTCACCTGAGATGTAATCAGTGAAGTTTATGATCATCTCCCGTTCCGACCAGGATGCAGCGGCGGCGTGGAGCTCGAAAAGGTTGAACTAGTCCTGTACGGATCCGTCGTCCGCTAATTCGGTGTACTTGGGGATGTCAAGGTCGTCTGGTGGTGCTGTCATGATGCTGGTCTTGGAGTAGTGTCGGGACGTACTTTCGTGGTCCACGTTTGGTCACTGCCTATTGCTGAGACGTTCAAAGATGGTGGCTGGTTGATGAAGTGGCCGCCAGGTCTTCATCCTGTCGACTCGTGTGACGCTATGATGAATCGGCGACGTGGCCTGGCTCATACACCAAGTTTATTCCACTCCCACTTCTTCTTTCTCTGCCTCTACCAACCATCGCTTCATACGTCACACACACACATATATATATATATATATATATATATATATATATATATATATATATATATATATATATATATATATATATATATATATATATATATATATTGTAAAGAAGAGGAAGTACTCCGGCGCAGAGGCAGCAGCATCGAGTGTGCAGCAGTGGCTCGAGCTCGGAAATTGTGGCTGGTGCATCGCCTTCCAAGCTTTTCAAGCATCAACCTTTCTGCTTAATAAATCTCCTTTATAATTGGTGGAGCCGTGCCGGGTACCGTCCCTTACACCTTCCCGCTACCATCCTGGAACTCCGTTCTCGACGGCTACCTTCTGCTATGCCAGACGCCGATCAGCAGACGCTTCCATCTCCTCCGGCCACCTGTCCAGGCAGTGTTCCTCAGCGGGAGCCTCCAATCTTCAGTGGAACAGATGACAACGACGTTGAAGATTGGCTCTCGGCTTTCGAACGGGTGAGCGCTTTAAACAGATGGACGGACGCGGACAAGTTGACACGCGTGTCGTTCTACCTCGCGGGTGTAGCCAGCCTTTGGCTTAGAAACAACGAGGCAGACGTCCGAACGTGGCCGCAATTTAAAACGTCAATTGTATCAGTCTTCGATCGACCTGCCGTCCGAAAACTTCGTGCCGAGCAACGTTTACGCACACGCGCACAAGAAACGGGTGAAACCTTCACAAGTTACATAGAAGACGTCGTCGATTTGTGCAGACGTGTGAACTCCGAAATGACGGAAGCTGAAAAATGTAAGCACATCCTCAAAGGGATTGACTACGATGCTTTTCAAATGCTCTTGGCGAAAAGCCCGACCACTGTTAACGACGTAATCAGCCTCTGCCAAAGCTACGATGAATTGCGGACGTCCTCCAGCACACGATTTGGCATCGCTGTCTAGTGTGATCAGTGGTCATGACAAAGCGTCACTAATAGCCGAAATAAAAGCATTTGTCCGCGAAGAAGTTGCACGACAGCTTTCCTTGGTGCCTTTCACACCAGAAGCTACCACAACTTTACCATCTTCTCTACTTGACGTCATTCAAGGAGAGGTCGCCGAGGCCTTACCAGCTGCTCGCGAACCTAATCTTGTGGCTGCTCCTCTCACCTACGCCGCGGCTGCAGCCATGCCAACTCGCAAGGCGCCTGCGCCTCCGTTCCAGCCTCGCGCGAGCTATCCCCCAGCTCCAGTTCACTGGACCAGCACCAACACCGCTAACCCGTGGCGCACCCCCGACAATCGCCCGATATGTTATGCTTGTCGATACCCCGGACACGTCGCAAGGTATTGCCGCCGCCGGACGCATATCACCAATGAAAACCACCGTGAGCCTTTCTTCCCGCTTGACTCCAACGCGCGATACGGTTCCTCCACTCCAATGCCAGCCCGCTATCAGGACGACCACCGCCCACGGTCGGGACGTCTTCGCTCGCCCTCTCCACGCCGCCGCTCGCCTTCTCCTATGCGTCGACGGCCCGCGCCTAACGAGGAGGAAAACTAGACGACGCAGTTCCTGAGGCAAGAACTGCGCAAGTTTCGGTTTGCCCAAGTCCTCATTTGTCAACTACCAATGTTATTGATGTGTTCTTCGAAAATGTCCCTACTGTCGCTCTTGTAGATACCGGTGCCGCTGTTTCTGTTATGGACGCTGGATTTTGCCGCTTAATTCGTAAGGTTACGACGCCTTTCTCCGGATTATCTCTTCGCACAGCCAGTGCTCAACCTGTTCAACCGACCGCAGTATGTCCAGCCCGCGTGACAATTCAGGACGCTTTGTATACGATAGAGTTCGTGGTTCTTTCATCGTGCTCTCATAATATTATTTTGGGATGGGACTTTTTGTCGCGTCATAACGCCGTAATCAACTGTGCTAGGGCTGAGGTTGAATTTTGCTCACTGGATGACCAAGCGTCCGTAGACACTCAGTCTGCCGCTAAACTTGTCGTTAGCGATGACACCTACATCCCTCCATGCTCTTTTGCGTTCGTGCCAGTTTCATGCAGCGCCATATCCGACGGCACGGTCTTCTTCACACCATCTCCAATATTGGTCGTCCGAAGAGCCCTCCCCCTGCCTTTTGCTGCTCTCGATCTTGTAGAAGGCTCAACCACAATGCCAATTTATAATCATGAGTCGTCGTCTTTATCCCTACTTTGTCACGAGTGCCTTGGCCACGTCGAGACAATCAGTTCTTCCAGAATTATATCCGTCCCTGATGAGGTGCCTTCTACATCCGTCTGTGAACTGGCTGTCGTCTCATCGCCTGACTCAACGTCGGCAAACATATTTCAACCATTCATCGCTGTAGATTTGACATCTTCGCAGCGTTCACAACTCCTCACCATTCTTGACAGCTACCGCCATTCTTTCGACGTTGAACAACCATCTCTCGGCCGTGCCTTAGCAGTAGAACACCACATCGACACTGGGTCCCACTCACCGCTGCGACAACGACCATATCGCGTGTCCGCTACAGAACGCCGCGTCATTGCTGACCAAGTAGACGACATGCTTCGCAGAGGCGTCATTCGCCCTTCACAGAGCCCATGGGCGTCTCCGGTGGTTCTCGTCAAAAAGAAAGATGGTTCTATTCGTTTCTGTGTCGATTTCCGGCGATTGAACAAGATCACGCTGAAGGATGTCTATCCACTACCGCGCATTGACGATGCTTTGGACAGTTTGCAGGGTGGCGAGTTCTTTTCCTCGTTAGACTTGCGGTCAGGCTACTGGCAGGTGCCTATGGCGGAGGCCGATCGCCCCAAAACCGCTTTTGTCACGCCAGACGGTTTATATGAATTCACCGTCATGCCCTTCGGACTTTGCAATGCCCCTGCAACGTTCGAACGAATGATGGACAACATCCTGCGTGGACTAAAATGGAAGATATGCTTGTGTTACCTCGATGATATCGTGGTCTTCGCCCCTAACTTTGACACACACTTACGTCGCCTTCAGCACGTCCTTACTTGCTTTTAACTAACGCCGGTTTGCAATTAAACCTCAAAAAATGTCGATTTGCCATGCGTCAACTGAACATTTTGGGCCACGTTGTTTCGAAGGAAGGCATCCTCCCGGATCCCGAGAAATTGCGAGCTGTTACGGCGTTTCCTAAACCTGCCACCATCAAAGAACTTCGAAGTTTCATCGGCTTGTGTTCTTATTTCCGGCGATTCGTCCAAAACTTCGCGTCTATTATATCACCTCTCACGCAACTTCTCAGCAGCTGTAAAGACCTCTTATCGTGGTCCCCTGCCTGTGACGAGGCTTTCACCACCTTGCGACGGCTTCTCACGACGCCACCCATTCTACGCCATTTCGATCCTGAAGCTCCAACTGAAATCCACACCGACGCCAGTGGTGTAGGCCTTGGTGCTGTGCTCGCACAGCGTAAACCGGCACATCAGGAATACGTCGTCGCATACGCTAGTCGCACACTTACCAAGGCTGAGAGCAACTACAGCGTCACAGAAAAGGAGTGCTTGGCCATTGTGTGGGCCCTTGAAAAGTTTCGCCCATATCTATATGGTCGTTCTTTTGACGTCGTGACCGACCACCACGCGCTGTGCTGGCTTTCGACGTTAAAAGACCCATCTGGCCGCCTCGCTCGCTGGGCGTTGAAAATTCAAGATTACGACATACGCGTGGTTTATCGGTCAGGACGAAAGCATGCTGACGCCGACGCCCTTTCCCGTTCCCCCCTGTCCCAGAATGCCACAGCTGACTCCGCTTGTGATTCCACATTGTCATCGCTTGACTTTGACACCATTGCATCGAACAAAGCAATGACCCGTGGACTGCGTCTCTTCTCAATCATCTCTCCGACACTTCTAACTCCCAAAGACGCGAACGCTTCGGCGCCAAGTTCCACACTTCTCGATACGCGACACGCTTCTCTATCGGCGCAACTACGCACCAGAGGGACGCAAGTGGCTGCTCGTCGTTCCACGAACCCTGAGGTTGCAGATTTGTTCCTCTTTCCACGCTGACCCACAATGTGGCCACGCAGGAGTCTTCAAGACCTACGAAAGGCTTCGACATCGCTACTACTGGCGTGGTATGTATACCTTCGTCCGCAACTTCGTCCGCTCTTGTGCCGAATGTCAGCGTCGAAAATCTCCACCACACGCCTCCGCCGGTGAACTGCAGCCTTTACCATGCCCTTCCCGACCCTTCGAACGGGTTGGAATAGATATTTATGGGCCACTTCCATTGACTCCGACTGGCAACAGGTGGATAATAGTTGCTATCGACCACCTAACGCGCTATGCAGAGACCGCTGCTCTTCAAACAACTACAGCACAGGAGGTTGCCACTTTCCTACTGCGTCATTTTGTGTTGCGCCATGGAGGCCCTCAAGAGCTCCTCAGTGACCGCGGCCGCGCCTTCTTGTCCGAGGTCATTGAAAAATTGCTCGCTGAGTGTGCTATTGTACATCACACATGTACCGCTTACCACCCTCAAACCAACGGGGCTACCGAGCGCTTTAATCGTACTCTCGGTGACATGCTATCTATGTATGTGACGCCTGACCACTCTAACTGGGACTTAGTCCTCCCATTCATTACATACGCCTATAATACGGCAACGCAAGCGACAACAGGCTTCTCTCCTTTTTACCTCCTCTACGGCCGTCACCCCTCCCACACCATTGACACCATTTTGCCCTATCGACCGGACGCGTCCGAGTGCCTACCGATCTTGGACGCCGCTAGACACGCAGAAGAATGCCGCCAGTTAGCTCGTCGCTTTACCTGCGATGACCAAAACAGGCAAAAAGAAATTCATGATGCCCAGACCTCAACTCCTGTTTTTCTTCCGGGTGCTCTTGTATGGCTGTCAGTGCCGCATCGCACACCTGGACTCTCTTCCAAACTTCTGCCAAAGTACGATGGGCCATATCGTATCCTTGAACAAACTTCGCCAGTAAACTACCTCATTGAGCCTCTTACGCCACCTTCAGACTTGCGACGTCGCAACCGCGAGGTTGTACACGTCCAGAGGCTCAAGCAGTACCACGGTTCAACGCCGCCTGCACAGGACTAAGTCGCCAGGATGGCTCCTTTTTTTTCCGTGGGGCCATTGTAAAGAAGAGGAAGTACTCCGGCGCAGAGGCAGCAGCATCGAGTGTGCAGCAGTGGCTCGAGCTCGGAAATTGCGGCTGGTGCATCGCCTTCCAAGCTTTCCAAGCATCAATCTTTCTGCTTAATAAATCTCCTTTATAATATATATATATATATATATATAGAGAGAGAGAGAGAGAGAGAAAACGGTTTTATTGGCGTATGCTGCGACAGCGGCTCTACGATGAAAACACAATCGGGACAGAGCAACGCTCAGACAGATGCCGGCGACGATGAGCACGAGGCGAGTGAGACGAAGTGTGGCAGGTTGGGCTAGTTGGTATGGCATGACGATAGTTACAGCAAGAGAACAAAACGACGACACAGAGGCAAGAAGGACACGAAAGACACGAGTGCTAACTTCCAACTGAGTATATTGCGCAGATCACGAAAATATATAGAACAGACAGTAACCATGTGACAAGAACCATATGGCACCAAGAGCAGAACATGAGTAAGAGAAAAACAAAAAAATATAAAAAACAAAAAACAAAAGCACAGAAAAACGCCAAAGAAAAATGTAAGGAAAACAAAACAGAAAGGTAAAGATAATATAACTACTTGCGCGCACCGAAACCTTCGAGGAACCTGAGTTCCTTCTCGGACAGAGCCACGGAGGGCTTGCTAATACAAGGGACCTGTTCGCGTGCCATCTGTGCGGACTTGACAATGACTCGGGTGCGCTCATCTCTGTGCTTGTACAGCGTCGCCGTGTCCTTGAAAAGGGGAACACAATTGCACTCAGTGCAGTGCTGAGCAGGAAAACCATCTATTCCGTTTCTAACATTGTCTAAGCCGATCGTTCAGACACCTTCCGGTCGTTCCAACATAACAAGCACCGCATGAAAGGGGGGTCCTATAGACAACTTCCCGGGAGCATGCCGCATACCTGTTTCTATGTTGAACTCTGCCTTCCGTTGATGACTGCGTTTTCAGGGGGTTTGCTGATTTGGTGAGGCTGATAATTTGAACGGTGCCGACAACAAAACACGAACTCCAACACGTTTTCCGATTTTAATGAGCCTGTGTGATGTCTCGTGTTTGTAAGGAATCACGGCTATCCTTTTACGTTCTGTATCCGTGTTGCTCGGATTCTGTCACTGCCTCTGCTCTGCCTTATTAGTCCGCAGGACAGTCTCTGCAACAGAAGCGATAAACGCCTCGGGGAAACCCGAAGCCTTAAACCAGGAAAATTGAGCTTTGAAGCTCGCAGAGATATTGTGGGCGCACGACCTATTCAAGACATGTTAATTTAGTTAAGCGAGGCATAGCACGAACCTCGTACTTTGGGACGAGTTTTGAGGAAAGCTCGAGGAGCAGCCAGCCATGCAAGTGATCGCGAGGAATAGGTGTGACTTCGTGAAGAGTCGAAGTTGTTTTCTCTCTGGCGTTGCTGTTTTTGTGATGTAAAGGTGTGTGCGAGTGGACGGCACTTTTCCGCTTTTCGGGCAGCTTCGGACGCAGATGGTTATTCGGATGCGCTAGGACGGTAAAGGAAGGAGATTTTCGATGGTTTGGGTTGGTTCACGTCCATAAAGAAGAAAGTAAGGTGAAAATCTAGTGGTAGACTGTGCCGCGGTGTTGTATGCGAACGTGATGATTTGAAAAATGCGATGCCAGTTAGTATGATCAGATGTCACATACATCGCGAGCACACCACTGAGCGTGCAGTTAAAACTCTCCGTGAGCCCGTTAGTCTGTGGGTGGTACGCTGAGGTCTTACGGCTAAGAACATGACATTCATAAAGCAGAGCCGTGACGACTTCTGATAAAAAGCCTCGACCTCAGTCACTAAGAAGTTTTAGAAGTGCAACATTACGTCGTACGAAGTGATTAAGGACGAAGTCGCTATGTCCTGCGCAGTGGCACTTCGAGGGAGGGGGAAGCTTCAGCGTAACATTTTAAATCGTACATAGCCACTATGATCCACCGATTTTTATCTGATATTATCGGTAGAGGGCAATAGAGATCAATTCCAATCCAAACGAAAGGTTTGGCAGAGCACAGAAGCGGCTGAAGCGCACCGAACGAGTGGAAAGGCGGTGATTTATGGTGCTGGCAGTCACGGCAGCACATAACAAATTTTCGAACAAAATTATAAATTCCGTGACAGTAAAAGCGATGGCGAATACGTAGTAGGTTTTGAAAACCCTGGCATGGCCACATTGGGAATTGTCGTGAAAGGAGGTGCATACTTGTGATGGCAAGCTGCGGGGGACAACCAAGAGCCATTTACGAACTTCAGGGGTGTATTTGCGTTGGTGTACCAGCCGATCACAAATGGCGAAATGAGCAGCTTGGCGTTGGAGAGATGGGGATACCGCAGTGGTCGACGATCCAGAAAAACAGTCAAAAAGGGGAATATAGGGGTCCTTGTGTTGTTCACTGGCGAAGGAGTCAAGGCTGAAAGATGCGACGGAGTTGGTACAAGTGGTTCCGCAGGCCGAGTCGAGAGGTAAAGACAAACAGGACAGGGCGTCGGCGTCAGAGTGCTTGCGTCTGGTTCGATAGACGACGCTAATGTAGTACTCCTGGATTAGCAGTGTCCAGTGACCAAGGCGGCCAGGAGGATCTTTCAATATGGCGAGCCAACAAAGTATTTGGTGGTCTGGTACCAGGTCGATTGGGTGACCGTACAAATAAGGGTGGAACTTTCGAAGCGCCCACACTAGCGCTAAGCACTCCTTTTCAGGGACGCTGTAATTGGCCTCAGTTTTAGTGATTGTGCGACTCGCATAAGCGACGACGTATTCGGAGTAGCCCGGCTGGCTTTGGGCGAGGACAGTGTCAAGACTAACCCCGCTAGCGTCTGCGTGAACTTTTATTACAGCTGTTGGGTCAAAATGCCGATGAATGGAAGGAGAGGTTAGCAGACTATTGAGCGTGGAAAACGCGATGTGGCGGTCAGAAGACCAGGATGAAAGGTCTGCGTCACCGCGTAGTGGGTTGGTCAGTAGTGACATGATCGGCGCGACTTTTCGAACGAAACGCCGGAAGTACGAGCATAGTGCGACGAAACTGAGTTATACTTTCAGTGTAGTAGGTTTCGGGAACTCAGTCACTGCACGATGTTTTGCAGGGTTGGGTAGAACCCCATGCTTGGACATGATGTGCCCTAAGATGGACAGCTCTCGGGTGGTGAAGCGGCACTTCTTAAGGTTCAGTTGGAGCCCAGCGTTGGTTAAACACGTCAGAACGAGTTGGAGCCGAAGCAGATATGTGGGAAATCAGAAGAGAAAACGACAATGTCGTCAAGGTGACATAGACACACAGACCACTTCAGTCCACGTAGTGCGTTGACCATTAGTTGTTGAAACGTGGCAGGAGCATCACAACGCCCAAAAGGCATTACGTTAAATTTGTACCGGCCATGGTGACATAGACACACAGACCGCTTCAGTCCACGTAGTGCGTTGACCATTAGTTGTTGAAACGTGGCAGGAGCATCACAACGCCCAAAAGGCATTACGTTAAATTTGTACCGGCCATCTGGTGTAATGAACGCAGTTTTCTAACGATGAGCTTCTGCCATAAGAAACAGCCAGTATTCAGATCGTAAGTCTAAGGAGGGGAAGATTTCGGCTCCTTGGAGACCGTCAAGGGAATCGTCGTTGCGTGGTATTGAATAGACGTCTTTCCGCTCACCTTCTTGAATCTCCGATATTGGACGAAAAATATAATCTATCCATCCTTATTTCGAACAAGAACGACAGGAGGTGCCCAAGCACTGTGCCATGGTGGAATAACGCGATGGCGTAGCATCTCTTGGGCCTGGTCGTTGATGACGTGCCAATCTACAGCAGAGACACGGTACCGTCTTTGACGCAATGGCTGGTGTGAACTCGTGTCAGTGAAGTGATGCGCTGCTGAAGTGTGACCCAATTGCGGCTGAGAAACGTCGAATGAATTCGCAAAGTTCTGGAGGAGGTTAGGAAGCTTGGTGTGTTTTTGAGCACTTGAGGGTTTGGAAATGGAACACAAGAAGATGTCACTCGACGAGCATTCCAGTGGGGAAGGGCATGAAGTTCGGTCGATGTACTACTGCATGATTCATCTGGCATGTTAAGGAAAGAAGAAGAATCAAGGTACTTCACTCTACCGAGACATTCGGATGCAAGTAGAGCAAGTGGTGCAGAAAATGGTTGTGGACAAAATATGGCTTTGGTCAGCAGTGACGTCAAGTGTAGCGAAAGGCAAGGAAACGGCTCTGAGGCTCATGAAAATTTTGGAAGGTGTAAACATTACTGTAGCATCGTTAGGGGCACCACAGCAAACAGAGCAATGGCAAGAGAGGCTGGCGGAATTTCAGTGTTCTCACGCACGACGAGTGGCGACCGATGAAGAGTTTCCTGCAAAGGCTCGTCACACAGGTGCGAAAATTAAACTTCAGCGCGTGTGCAGTCGATGACGGCATGATGATGTGGCAGAGAGCCTCACCAGAGGATAACGTCATGCGAGCACACAGAAAGGACGATGGACTCGACAACGTACATTGAGTCTTGGATGAATATGCACGCCGTACAGGTGCCGAGTGGCTGATCTGGTTTTGCGCTAGCCGACGAAGTGATAGGGGGGGGCAGAGCTGGGCGGCTATAACGGAAACGGCAGCACCTGTGTCGACGAGCACAAAGGTAGAAACACCATCGACATCTATGGCAAGGACGTTAGCAGGTGAAGCGCGAGAACTTGGGCATTTCAACGATGGCGCAGTTCTTGCCTCTGGAACTGTGGCGTTCAGTTGATCTGTTGGAGAAAGCGGGTCGGCGATGCATTGGCGACAGTGATCGCCTGCGAGGAGACGGGGAGTATGGAGAGTGAGTCTGAAATGGGGACTGGGGTGACTGAGACTCGGAAAGGGTAGAGTAGTCATAGTGCGGTCAGGGATAGGTAGCAGGCAGGTGTATGGGCTGTGGGACATGCGGCAATGGCTGAGTAGCGTCTTGGAGTGTTTGAAAACGATAGCGACAATATCGCGCCACGTGACCTAGAGTACCGCAGATGTAGAATATCGGTCGATTGTCAGGAGTGCGCCAAGAATTGCTGTTTCGCGGTGTGGCCCAAGGTGTCGAAAGAGGGGTGGAGTGGGAAGCGAGTAAAGACATGGGAGGCAAATGATGCTGGCGGGATCTGTTGCATACCACCTGGGCGTACGTAAGAGGTGCGGCTACGGGTTAAATAGCCGGCGCGTAAGAAACAGGCGTGGCCACACACTGCTGGTGGGCAGCGACGAGAACAGCCTGAGCTACCTCTTCGGCAATAACGTCGCGGAGCGGTGACGGAAGACGAAAGGACGGTGGCTGCTGGGTCAAGGGAATCAACCAGTGTTCTCGAGCTTCCTCTTCACGCACATATTCTTGATTGATATGTGGGGTTTAACGTCCCAAAACCACTATATGATTATGAGAGACGCCGTAGTGAAGGGCTCCGGAAATTTAGACCACCTGGGGTTCTTTAACGTGCACCCAAATCTGAGCACACGGGCCTACAACATTTCCACCTCCATCGGAAATGCAGCCGCCGCAGCCGGGATCCGAACCCGCGCCCTGCGGGTCAGCAGCCGAGTACCTTAGCCAATAGACCACCGCGGCGGGGCTCACGCACATATTCTTCCATCTCTTGGAAGGTTTTTGAGTGATCGAGAACAGAAGTGAGACTGGAGAGTGAGTCGGCGTGTGAGGAAAATGGCTGAGTCAGGGTACACTGCTTCCTCAACTCGTCAAAAGTTTGGCTTGAAATGACAAGTTCCGCAACAGTGGCAGGATTACGGGCAAGGAGCATCTGAAATGTGCTGTCATTGATCCCTTTGAGGATGTGCTGAATCTTCTCAGACTCATACATGGCGGTGTTCACACGGTTGCGAAAATCAACACTGTCTTCGATGTAACCGGTGAACTAGACTGATGACTTCTGTGCGCGAGTCCGCAAGTGTTGTTCGGCCCTGGGCTTGCGGACAGTGGGTCGGCCAAAAACGTCTGAAAACAACGTTTTGAAGATGGTCCACGTCAGAATGTCGTTTTTTGTGGTTGTTATGCCATATTTCGGCAACGTCAGCGACGTAAAAGAGGACCTTAGTAAACTTGGCCACGTCATCCCTCTTGTTCTTTGCGCTAGCCATTTCGTAGTGAGTGAACCAGTCTACCACGTCAGTCTCATCAGCTCCGCTGACGAACTTGGGCTCTCGTAAGCGAAGAACGCCGGGGGGGGGGCTGGAGGACAGAATAGAAGAGCTAGGCTGCGCATTGTTTGTAGCCATGATGGGAGTTAGCGTTCGGTTTCGCAGCTCGAAGTTTAAGCGACGGCGAATGACCGCACCCAGGTTCAGGCGAAGGGTAATGTCAGCTCCCTCCACCAATTAAAAAGGGGTTTATTGCCATGTGTTCGATGGCACCACGATGATGAAAACAAAATCAGGACAGAGCAACGTTCAGGCAGATGCAAGGCGACAATCAGCGCGAGGCGAGCGAGATGTTGCCTCCAACAAAAATGCAGCCACCACAGCTGAGATTTGATACCCTGACCGGTGGGTGAGCAGCCGAGTACTTTAGCCACTAAAACACCACGGCAGCGCTACTCCGTAGAAATAGGCACTGCATCTTGACCTCTAAAATAGAGTGCGTGGGAGATTTATACTGTGCTGTGTTGGGCAACGAAAACTTGCAGCGTCCACATTAACTGAAACCGGACTGCGGGTCTTTGTGCCCAGTCAAAGTATTCTGTCTCTCACTGCGCTTTATCAGTGATTGGTATGTTCTAGTGGAAAACACCGGTCCTTCACTGCCAGATTGGCACCCCCCAAGGTTTCTCGCCATCGTCACCGTCCCCGCCAGTCTAAGCGGCAGCATCCGCTGCTTCGCATTTACACGTGGTTCCCTTTAGCAGAAGATGGCGTATTTTTAAATGCGAACCAGTTGTTAGCGATTTTCGGCACCTGTGAGCGTATCTATCTATCTATCCATCTATCTATCTATCTATCTATCTATCTATCTATCTATCTATCTATCTATCTATCTATCTATCTATCTATCTATCTATCTATCTAGCCCCATACGACTTTTAGCTCTCCTGGCTGTTTCGATAATGGTATCAATACCAAACTTGGTATGGCATAACATGATTGTATGAAGAACATATTTGACTGGTCATACCAGGAATATCAAGACATGTATATCATTATAGTCATAATTTACAGTTCACGGTCTTGCGGCTCTTGAGGTGGTTTCATTCACACAGCATTTTGCAAAACTATCAGGGTATGGCATGATTGCATGGCGAACACAAGCGACCGACCTTAACATGATAATCATGACATGCGTGTCATGTAAGAATATGACTACATGCAATGCTCATGATGCACTCATGGTCATTTTGCTGGCGTCACATATACAAAGTTTGGTATCACGGTACGTGAATGAATGAAGAAGGCATGGGATGGGTGCAAACCTGATAATCATGATTTGCGTGTCATGTAATAACATGACTATATGCCAAGCTCATGATGCGTTTGCGGCCGTTTCCCTAGCTTTAATTACACCGAATTTGGTGTTACTGGACGTGAATGGATGACGAAGGTATAATACTGGTGGAAGCGTGATAAACATGAGATGCGTGTCATGTAACAACATGACTACATGCTACGCTCATGATGCGCTCGCGGCCGTTTCGCTAGACTCAAGTGTACCCAACTCGGTATTACGTCACACCAATGGAGGACGAAGGTATGTGACTGGTGGAAACATGATAATCATGAGATGCGTGTCATGTGAGAACTTGAGTACAAGCCACAGTCAAGATGCCAATACATTTTGACGTGACAAGTAGCGCGTGCTCGCCGGCGTTCATTTTGTCACGTAAACCAGCGCTGCTACGCCAGGCGCCGGTTCTGCCATATACTCGCAGGCACGCGCCGTGCTGCGTCGCTTTAACGCTTGCGCATTTCAGCGTTTCCTGCGTCCCTCCGTCAGGAAAAGAGGGAGACGCAGTGTTGCCTCCGTAACGCGTCGGCACGAAATGCAGCGGGTCGCATTTCGGGCCGGATGCCGTCGGGCCACGCCGACGGGCGCTGATAGCACCTGACGTAGGACTATATTTGCTCGCGTTTTTCTAACGTAGCATCGCTATGCCCAGCGTGCGCACGCGTCAACGCTACATTGGAATATATTGGGCCCTTCACGATGCGCTCGCGCCCGTTTTCTTAGCTCCACATATAGAAAATTTTGTGTCGCGTGACGTCAATGAATGACGACATATATGACTGGTGCAAACATGCTCGTCATAATATATGGTGCGCGAGGGTTGAAATGTGCAAAAATGAAACAGTACGCTGTGCGGTGGCGACTTGTGTAGCCTTTTGAATTTGTGCGCCGTGCGGGGGCGAATCGCGTATGTGCCGTGCGGTGGCGACTTGTGTGGCCTTTTGAATGTGTGCGCCGTGTGAGGGCGAATCGCGTAGGTGGCATGCGGTGGCGAAGAGGACGGCGATCGTGTGCGCGGCGTGTCTCGAGACAGCGTGGGGCGTGCACGAGAGTCGGAATTGCAATGCTTGTCTCTCCTTCGCTGGGCGTCCGGTCTATGGGAGAACCCGGAGCCCTACCTCCTGCTGCCTTGACTCAGAGCACTCCCGCCTGTTCCGCTGCGACGAGATCGAGCCAGGGAACGTGCACGAGGCCGGGCCAAGGTCTTCACGCTGTGGGCAGACGGGCGCACTCAGGGTTCGGCCCACGAGCACGCACAGGCCGAAGGCGTCGACCGTGGAGCGGGTCCCTTGGGCGCTGAGTCCCGGCATCAACGGCCACAGAGTGGACCTTCTTGACTTCACGTGGCCAGACCAAACACCGAGCTACGGCATCGGACAGATGGTCTACGCACGGCGCCTTCAACTCGGCAACTTCATCGGCTGCGACAACAAACTGTACGCTACTGCTTGACTATTTCGCGTAACAGCCCGCATGTCAATAAGGTATGTAACTGCGCAAAAAACTGACGGATGGATCATTACCAACTAGCCCAACTTACCATTCTTCTGAACCGCATGTCAAATTCAGCTGTTTTTCTCTATCCGTTGAGTCCTGACGTGTCTGTAAAGCTGCTTACGCGTGTTTGTCCACCTGCGTGCTGCGTTATTCTTGCTGTATCGAATCCTGAACCCACGTTAATATCACCAATTGGCGAGCCTGCCAGGATTCGCTCAGTAACAGTAAAAAAAAGCAGTTTGCTTGTGTAACAGCACACGTTCGGACTCCAACATGGACTTAGAAAAGCTTACCGCTGTAGGGATTCAACTCGGACTCACAGGCGCAGAACTGAGCAGGTGGATCGAGGCTCATCAGGCAAAACTAAGGGATGCTAGAGCTGCGAAACGAGAGGCACTGAAAGAGGCTGCGGAGATAGCGCGCTTAGCCGATGAAAGGCAGCGTGAGATCCTCCAACTAAAGCTACAGCTTCAGGAAGGAGCTCGGAATGTACCGGCTGCAGTTAACGACGTTCTGCTGGTACCCGGAACTCCATAACCGCTTAACCCGCAGAAATTACCTCCTCTCTTTGACGAGAAACGCGATGACTTGCACGCGTACTTGCGAAGATTTGAGCGAGTAGCAACCGGTCAGGATTGGCGACAAGAGAAATGGGCCCTGGGTGTGAGTGTGTGCCTCACGGGTGACGCTGTAACTGTGATCGGTAGGATGACTGCCGCCGAATAATTGGACTACCAGAAGGTGAAGAAAGCCTTGCTGCAAAGGTTCCAATTTACGGCGCAGGGTTACCAAGACAAGTTTCGCAAGGCAAGAGCTGCGGACAGCTGAAACTGGAACGCAGTTAGCTGTGAGAATCGTGGGCTCCTTTGATCACTGGGTCGACATGGCCGACGTGTCGAAAACGTAGGAAGGGCTACGTGATCATATAATCTCCGAGCAATTCCTATGCTGTTGCCAACCGAAACTAGTCATCTTCTTAAAGGAGCGAGAGGGCAAGTCGCTTGTCGAGCTTGCTAAGCTAACTGATCGCTTCTTTGAAGCACAGAATTTGCCATTCATTGAAAAAGATCCCAAAATGGGGAAGGATTTTGGTGAAAAACCTAATGAAGCACCCCTTAAACCGCAAGTGAAGTGCATGCTCTGCAATAGACTCGGACATTCGGCTCCCGACTGTCGCAGCCAACCTAAACAATTGGTAAGGTGCAAATCGTGTGGCAAACCGGGACACACGGCTGAAAATTGCAGAGGTCAGCGCGCAGACAACAAACCGACTTCGTCCTGTGCATTCACAGAAGCACAACTGACTAGACCTTGTGAGGGCAAAACATCAAAGTGCCGACGAAAGCAAACTAGCCGCTCAAGTAATGATGACGAGAACAGTAAACCCACTGTACCTTTCCTAAGCGACGGAATGCTACTAGTGGAAGGGCGATTGCTAGTTGGAAAGGTTCGCGTGCTTCGGGACACAGGCTGCAATACAGCAATTGTCAGGCGAGAGTTGATTCCTGAAGAGGGCTTGACGGGCATACAAGCAGTGTCATTTTGCGTGATGGCTCAAGGAGTCGCCTCCCCGAAGCCATCGTACAAGTGAAAACGCCTTACTTTTCAGGCAGTATAAAAGTGGCTTGTATGAACCAACCACTGTACGATGTGGTTTTAGGAAACCTTCCAGGCGTCAGAGGACTACACGATCCTGATTTGACTGGGAGCGAGCAGATGCGGCTGAGGAAGAGTGGAAAGAACCGAACATGACCAGGAACCCTCCGCAGGCGTCAAGCGCCACTAAATCTAAAGCTCCGCCACGAAAACAAAGCAAGATGCGTCCTTGTATGACCCGGAGGTTTTGTCGAGTAACATCACAAAAACGCAACTCATTGAGGAGCAGCAGAGTGACCCGAAGGTAAAATCGTTTTTTAGTAAAGTTAACAAAGAAATTAAATCGGGAAAAGGTCACGGCTATGAATTCGTGGAACAAAATGGACTGCTCTACCGTCGTTACCACCTTGCAACAGATAGAACATTTAGGCAGGTGGTTGTTCCAAAGGCGTTTCAACGAAGTATTTTAGAAGTTACCTATGAAAACATCATGGCTGGGCATCAGGGAATCAAAAGAACAACCGATCGTATTTTGCAAGAATTCTACCGGCCTGATTTACACGGAGACGTAAAACTCTTCGTGAAATCTTGTGACATATGCCAAAGAATAACACCTAAAGGAAAGTAGGAGTCGCTCCATTGGGCAACATGCCTCTGATGGCACACCTTTTGAAAGAGTCCCAGTGGATCTGATCGGCCCCTTTCACCAATGTCAGACCGGGGGAACCGATACGTTATGACCTTAGTTGATTTTGCAACTAGGTATCCAGATGCTGTGGCACTTCCCGCAATTGATGCCGTTCATGATGCCAAAGCGCTCATCGAAATCTTTTCCCGCATAGGTTTATCCAAAGGAATAGTCACTGACCAAGGAGCGAGCTTTACCTCCGACTTAATGAAAGAGCTTAGTAAGCTTCTCTCCGTGAAGCTTGTCAGGACGACGCCATACCATGCCATGGCGAATGGCCTCGTCGAGAAATTCAATGGCACCTTGAAGATGATGTTGAGGAGAATGTGCCAAGAGAAACCATGATCATGAGACAGGTACCTCGCCCCGCTGCTTTTGCATACCGAGAAGTACCACAGGCAAGCATCGGAATCTCTCCCTTTCAGCTTATCTATGGTCGTCATGTCCGGGGACCGCTGACAGTATTAAGAGAGCTGTGGACGAATGAGGAACTCAACGCAGAAACACGGCAGCATACACGCATGTCTTTGACTTGCGGAATTGGCTGGAGGAGGCGTGCAAGATTGCGCACGAACAATTAGAAAAAGCTTGCACCAAGCAAAAAACATACTACGACAAGAAGAGTCGTCCTAGGAAATTGTGTTCCGGCGACAAAGCTCTCTATTGTTGCCTACTGACTCCAATAATTTTCTGATGCAGTAGAAAGGACTATTCCCAGTAATTGAGGAAAGAAATGACGTGGATTACGTCAATGATGTCTTTGGAAAAACAAGATATTCTATATAACTATGCTCAAGAGGTACGAAGAACGGGAGCCTAGCGAGCCCCAACAGGTGTCATTTGTCACAGAGGGTAACGAAAACACCAGCGAAGGACAAGAAGATGAAGTGAACCCTATGCCAGTACTGAACCAGCATCGCACGCAATTTGGCGCTGATGTCAACGTAGCCACAGATCTTACCGCTGAACAGGTTGAAGAAGTGGAATGCTTATTGGAAGAGTATGCCGACATTTATTCAGACCTGCCTGGAAAGACTGCGCACGTGCACCCGATAAACCGGTGCACGTCCCCCACTACCCTGTACCATTTGCCCTGCAAAAAAAGGTCGAAACCAAAGTGCAAGAGATGCTAAAGTTGGGTATCTTGAGAAGTCTAAGTCGCCATACCACACACCGATCGTAGTGGTGAAGAAACCTGACAACATGTTTCGACTCTGCATCGACTTCAGGGAACTAAACAAGATACTCATCCCAGATTGCGAGCCGATAACACGCATTAATGTCGTACTTACACTTGTTGGTCAAAAGCTATTTTTTTCAAAATTGACGTTACGGAAGGATATTGGCAAGTACCAATGTCTACAGAGAGCCGTGAGAAAACTGCTTTTTCCGGCATGTCTGGTCTCTACCACTTTCTTTACATGCCTTTTGGTATCAAGACGGTACCGGCTGTATTTTCGCGCCTGATGAAACATGTACTAGGTGGTGTCGAAAACCTTCGTCATTACTTCGACGATGTTGTCATTGCTACTGACACATGACAAGAACCCATCGACACCCTCAGAAAAGTGTTTGACCGAATCAAACAAGCCGATCTCACGATCAAGCCAACGAAATGTGAAATAGGAGAAAGCAGCATCGTATTCCTGGAACATCGCATCGGGAAGCCTACAGTAGAACCTCTTCTCAAAACCCTGGAGAAAATGCTGGCTACTAAACGTCTTGCAAGCAAGGAGGCAGTACAGTCATTCCTTGGCTTGTCTGGCTATTACTGGAGGTTCATACCAAACTACGTCGAACTAACAAAGCCATTGACAGACCTCACAAGGAAGAGACAAAGTCACAATGTATCGTTGGGTCCAGCTCAAGAAGCAGCATTCACAACACTTAAAGGAGAAGCTGGGAGATGCGCCAATACTCCTCGCTCCCGACCTTTCGAAGGAGTTTGTACTTCGCACAGACGCCTCGAATACGAGCCTGGGTGCGGTATTGCTTCAGATAGGAAACGATCAAGTGCTACACCCTGTCGCTTACGCTAGTCGTAACTTATTGGCCAGGGAGACCCGCTATTCTACAATTGAGCGGGAATGCCTCGCACTTGTAAGGCCCATACAGAAGTTTCATATTTTCCTGTATGGAAAGCCGTTCATTGTGCAGTCCGACCACCAGCCCTTACAGTACTTGAATTCTGCCAAACACCTGAACAATAGGGTGTTAAGATGGAGTCTCCTTTTGCAAGAATATTCCTTTTATGTTCAATACATAAAATGCTGTGACAACGTAGAAACGGACTACTTGAGTCGTGCTTAACATGTAGCAACAAACTTAACCGCACAAATTGGCAAGCGTGCTGTGTATTGACTCTTTCTTCCCGCGCGTCTCTTTTAGAACAGTTGTAAACAACTTTCTTGAAAAAGGAGGTATTGTCCATAATATATGGTGCACGCGGGTTGAAATGTGCAAAAACAAAACAGTACGCCATGCAGTGGTGGCTTGTGTGGCCTTTAGAATGTGTGTGCCATGCAGGGGCGAATCGCGTATGTGCCGTGCGGTGGCGAAGAGCACGGCGATCGTGTGCGCGGCGTGTCTCGAGACAGCGTGGGCCGTGCACGAGAGTCGGAATTGCAAGGCTGGGCTCTCCTTCACTGGGCGTCCAGTTCATGGGAGAACCCGGAGCTCTACCTCCTGCTTCCAGGACTTAGAGCGCTCCCGCCTGTTCCGCTACAAGAAGATCGGGCCAGGGAACGTGCACGAGGCCAGGCCAAGGTCTTCACGCTGTGGGCAGACGGGCACACTCAGGGTTCGGCCCACGAGCACGGAACGACCGAGGGCGTCGACCGTGGAGCGGGTCCCTTGGGCGCTGAGTCCCGGCATCAACGGCCACAGAGTGGACCTTCTTGACTTCACGCGGCCAGACCAAACACGGTCCCTTACAAAAATCCTATATATGGACTTATATAAAAATCCCAATATATGGCTACATCAGGAATTGGGCATATCTGGAATCGCCATATATGGGCCCTACATAACCTGATATGCCCGATTCCTGATATAGCCATATATGGGCCTTATATAAACATATACGAATGTTGCTGTATATGGCCATATATGGCTATATATAGAAACATCCATATAAGGTCTTATATGGATGCTTTCATATATGGCCTTATATGGATACCTTTATATAAAGATATTACTTCAGTTTGTGTCGCCGGAAAAATATATAGCTGCTAAAATCATTCTTCAGCTAGAAATATAGCTGTTTGTTGAAAGGTCTGCATGCAGTCACCATCATGTCCAAAATAAATCAGTACATACCCCTTGAACATTCTTGTTTAGTTAAGTTATCCTCATGCCCCGCCGCGGTGGTCTAGTGGCTAAGGTACTCCGCTGCTGACCCGCAGGGCGCGAGTTCGAATCCTGGCTGCGGCGGCTGCATTTCCGATGGAGGCGGAATGGTTATAGGCCCGTGTGCTCAGATTTGGGTGCACGTTAAAGAACCCCAGGTGGTCTAAATTTCCGAAGCCCTCCACTGCGGCGTCTGTCATAATCATATAGTGGTTTTGGGACGTTAAACCCCACATATCAATCATCAAGTTGTCCTCATTATATCTCGAGTTATTCTCAATAACTAATTGCTAAAAATGTAACTTGGCATCATATTTAAAGTTTGTGGTGGGCACATGTCACTGTTAGTCCACTTTCCCTGAAGAGATACATTCTTTGTGCCTAAATATATAGCTTACTGATCGACACTTTTTTATTTATCTACTTTATTTCATTACCCACAGCACCAATTGGCATTACAGTGGGGGAGCGTTTACGAAAAGTCGAATACAAAAAAATACATAGTCAGCCAAACAAATGATCAAAGTCACTCGAACCACAATCTGCAAGAGAAATTTATATATAAATCGAAAAATGTGACACACCCCAAAAATGCAACGCACTAATTCTAACATGGAATAAAACAAATATTTGAGAGTGTAGAAGGAATGCTCGAAGGCAGTGGATTCCATCTTGTAATTTTTTTTTGGTAAAAAATAATTTGAAACAGGTCAGTCTTGAATGCGATTTTTCTTATCTTGAACCTATTGTCAACACGGTCTGGGACATAGCACGGTGCAAGTAAATATTCCGCTTTATCGATTCCGACTTGACAAAAATGAATAGCATAAAAGAAGCCAATTTGAGTTTCGTAAAGATATTTTTCACAGTGTGTTTGTTTAAAACTTTTCTCGCGTGTCAATGGATCGTCCACAGTCAGTCAAAACGAAATATTGACTTGCTGTTGACCGTATGAACTGCGTGTGCATTGAATAACCTAAATGAGTTTATAATCAACTTTTAAGGAGTTTGGTCAAAAGTGATTGGTATGCAAGCTTGTTATGTACAAGTATTGTGACTAATGACCTATAGAACGACTGCTAAAACTGGTGTCTATAGGTCTCTGTGCGCGTGGAAACGGAGGCATTTAGCAATTTTTCTTGCCAACGGGGCACTAAAAATGTACTTTGTAAACGTAATCCACTTTCCATTTTGCCAATGATGCATCATTAACGTAACAGTGGTAAAAAGCTCATTCTGCAGAAATTCCGGCGTAGGCATCGGTGGCTCTCCGTGAAAAATTGCCTTGCCAATGATCGAAAATTGAGAGAATGCAAATAAAACAAATATAAATTTTCGGGTTTGAGTGATAATCGAATACATGCAGGCAAATTGCATGCAAGCAAGTGCTCTACCACACAGCTATGCATCTGCTTGGAAATAAAGCATGAATAACTTCCTCTTGTTTTAAATGCAAGGAAAATAATTCTCATGCTTAACAAATACATGTATCCTGCATACAGGTTTCACAACACAACATTTATTATCGCATCTATATTGCATGATACAAGTATGCATTGTCATCGGGCACCACAACACGTTATACCAACGTGACTTCGTGGTCTAAAGACTGCCAACAATTACAAAAGGCACACACGTTACTGTGCCTACTCCCCCACGACTGCGTAGTGGGTGCAGTCGTGAGGACATACGCGCAGTAACGTGTGTGCATTTTGTGATGGTTGGTTGCTTTAGACCGCGAAGTCACGTTGGTAATAACGTGTTGTGATGCCCGATGACAATGCACGCTTGTATTATGCAATATAGCTGCGATATTAAATGTGTTGTGCAGTCGACTGCACCGAATATGGTGCAGTTGTGAAAGAAAGTTCTAAAACATTTTACACACAATATATTGAGAAGCACGTTCTGCTGGGCGAGTTGGTACTTCATCTGAACTTAGTTGCGCAAAAAAATTTGAAATTCGAAAGGAAGACACCTGGACACAGCGCACACTAACAACTGAAACTTTATTGGAGAAAACAGACATATGTATGTGGTTACGAGAACACGTGAAGTGGAAAAAAATGATTAGATGAGCAGACATGTGATCATTTTTTTTCACAGTGTGGACATCGTGTGGTGGACGGCACTGCGCTGTCGTGTGGGAAGTATTATTTAGAATTCATTTATATAATTGTAGATCACAAAGCTTCTCTAAGGAACAACCATTCTCTAACCAATCATCACATTGTAGAGACTGTGGCTGTGCGCCCTTGTTTGGAATACGTTAATTAAAGCTAGATTCAGTGACACAGTATAGCGCGGGAAATCGGAGAGGCGTATTTCATAAACAAAGCTGGGGATTCATGTGTCACGTAACTCTCACTTATGTTGCTTGCTACTGAGGTAGCTTTCCTGGGAGCGCATTATTTGTACAATCTGTCTGCTCATTAACCTTTTTCTTTCACCGCACTGTGTTCTCGTAACCGCATATATACGTATGTCTGTTTTCTCCAACAAAGTTTCAGTTGTCAGTGTGTGCTGTGTCTAGGTGTCTTCCTTTTGTATTATAATTTTTCGCGCAACTCAGTAATTACATAATGTTTCACGTTCTTTAAACTAAGTTACCCCTTTTTTACACAAAATGCAGCCATGTGCGAAACTTCATTGAGACACTCTCAACCTTCTCAATGACACAGTACTATTCCACAATTAAAATTGTTCAAGTAGCATCATGCAATAAAGAGTACACACTAAGTGATTGAATTACGCACAAGAAACAGGATCAATACTGCTATCACCTTCAACTATGAAAAACAAAGCTTAACGGTCCAAAAGTTTTTTCACACAGTAGCAAGCCCGAATGCATAGTACCAGTTTATCTGTCGCCTTGCGTAAAACTGTATACAGTGCTCACGGATTAAAACGTGACGTCACATTATTTTGTGTAACTATGTATGCGGGTATGCGCAGTTCCTCAAGATAACCACGCGATGTTTCGACATCAGTAACGATAATTTCGCCTGTGATGTACGCATTCCAGTCAAATTTACACTTATATCACCCTAATTGTAGATGGCGGAAACGAAATTACGGGCTATTCCTAAGTTTTTTCATTTGGATCTGTGACATAGCACCCTGTTTTGAAGAATCAAACTAGGAACAAAATTTTAACTGCGTGTCCTTATCAAAACACAAGTAAATATAAAAACAAGTCGAATGTAGGCGAAGAAAGATAAATTCAAACGCAAGACAAATTCAAACGTGGGCTCATAAATCTCATGACACCCATGGAGTTGGAGATATGCAACTCTTTTTTGTTTGTAATTTCGCAAGTTGTAATATATCCTCGGTTTTTCCTTAAGCGTTAAATTGAGAAAACTACAACACAAGTATATTTACATCAATATATTTATGAAAAGTACAATGGCACGAAACCAGCATTTTCCTGGCGTAATTTTTTGATTAAGTAGAGCACTGTCTGAATCAAGTGAAAAAAAAGAAAGCGTTGTCGTATCACTTAAACAATACAGCCTAATGACGTAACCACGATTAGCATGAAGGTATTTACTCAGCAAGCATGCAAAGTGCTATGTTTTTGAGTTATCATAATATTTATGAACAACGTGCGAAGGTAATGAAAATGATGAACTTACCCTAACATATAACCGATACTTGTCTTTCAAGCAGCCAGTTAATCCTGATAACCTATTGACACCTTAAAGCCACCACGTCCATTCGTACTGCTTTAGGAAGAAGTTTTGAATGAACGCTTGTCCCGCAAGCATGGGTATCCATTTTTTTCTCGCACGAAAATTGATGATCGCGAATCTAGCAGCGTACAGACGCACACGCACACAAAAACACTTCCACGTCCATCCACAATTTCGCCACGTACGGCGAAGTAGATTCCTGAGAGCTGCGCGATTATCTTGTGTAAATTGGAGCAGTAGTTGAACACGAAATAAGAGCAAAAGGAATGAAAATTAACAAACTGGATCAGCACGGCACCCATGACTCCGGCGAGCAAAAAAGCAACAATGGCGCGGATGGATACAGTGCATGCAGGCTTGACAATGAACATCACAATGAACATTACATTACTCCTTGAGATCAATGGTTTACGCACTTTTCACTAGAACTAAATTTTCTTGAGCTTATTGGCGAACAACGTTTCATTTTTAACAATTATTGACGCAATGTTATTACCATACGACTGAATGTTTGTGCAAACTATTTTCTTCGTCGTTACTTGAAATGGGCTGCGGCACTCTCTTTCCTGCTGTGTCGACAGACTGGTGTAGGCGACGGCAGGGCTACAGGGCACCTGCGTGCGCTTCTTCGAACAACTTTCTCCGAATTTTCCACCCATCCGATGGGCGCCCTTTTTTGTATTTTTTTTCCTGTGCGCACCCCTTGCAACCAATGCAGTCAGGTGAGTTTTTTCGGACAATGGACTTCAACTTACTCCCGCGAGCCGAGAAAGCTGCACTTGCAGGACCTTTGAGACAGGCATTCCGTGGACCTGAAAGCACTGCTTCGTGTACGCTGGCTACGAAGAAGCGTTTCAGCCAAATTTTCATCTTATTGCGCAACGATTTATAATGATAATATTAATATTTATTCAACCAATTATCAATCAATCATTTTTAACGTATCCAAGAACAACCACAGGGTTTTTCGTGCTGGCGCGCGCGAAAATATAACAAAAATAAACAATACATTACAGACTGTCCACAGAAAAGCAAATCAATTAAAAGAGCAAAAACGAGCAGTCTAAAAAAATCAACGCACAATGAGAACAACAAATAAAAGAGTAGATATTCATGGAATGGGACTGAAAAATAATGTGAAGTATACACAACCGTGACGAAGGCTTCCTGAAAGACGAAAAATGGAAGAATCTGTGCATATGCAAATCTACGTTAGGACAGGGCAGCCCTCACTGACAAAAAAATGACTGCATAACGAATCAAGAAAGTTGACGTTAAAGAGAGAGACTTGGTATTCTGTAATAGATAGAGTGTTGAAAGAAGCTGGTAGGTACATGCAACGGTCGATTCTCTCTCGATAACTTACGCAAGGTTTGAAAATTATTACAACCGAGAAGGGCAGAATATCTCACCCTGAACTAGCTTGTAAAGAAATAACAGCTCAGCGCGATTTGGCCGGTCGTTAACAGATGACAAATATAATATTCCAACAGTGTTGAAAGGATTCTAGTTAAACGATGGGGGTAAATGCTCATGAAATTTTTCTGGACTCACTCAGTGGCGCTACTGCTGGATTTAGCAAGGCCATTCCAAATTAGATATATGCATATGTACTCAAGTTGAGCACGACATATCGCGGTGTACAATTTGTAGAAGGCTGTAGGAGAACAGGATTCTCGAGAGATGTTGAGCCAACAGGAAGAGAATGAAGGCCTCGCATGGCAGCACATTTAATGCTAGTAGAAAAAATTCAGCATGCTATCAAAAAGAACACCACTGATCTCATAAAACTTACATAACGACACAGTATTGACAGCATAAGGAATTGAAACGTTGGACGTTTTGCGAGATACAACATCAGCAATAATAATAATAATATTAATAATAATATTATTATTAACAATAATAATAATACACTCATATCATTCTGACATGGTCGAAAATATCTGGTGCACATTGAATGAAATGCTAGTGTCCGGGTGCCCATGAATCTCTATACGTGAGTGTGCACTTGCGCAGTTTGGTGGGTATGTACCGGCCGGAATACATATCCTATAAGTAAGTGCACTACCGTGTTGGTGTTGAAAGGATATGTTATCAAGCAGTTGGAATCGTTATGCGCCTGCACAGCAAGAAGCTGTTTACATAATGTAGAGTTTTGCTTAGGTATCACGCCAGCCCGCAAAAAATGTGTCATACTACTTGTAGTCGCAAGACAATGTTTAGGCTAATCCTGATGATGGCACGTGCGCATTAGTGACCTCAACCAAGTAATGTCACACCCACACAAAATAGAAGTTTTGTGAATGCGGCAGCCTACGTTAAATGTTGCTATAAAGCTTCAGCATTTCATTACATGGTCCATTAAATATGTATCACGTGTGAGTCAGTTGCGCCTTTCTTAACGTACATGTCTATGACGTGAGATTTATTTCACGCTAGCAAACATTACACTAAATTAATGCTCACTAGCGCAATCACAAATTTTCGATAATTTAATATGTGCACAGCCAGGAACATTATACGCAGCCAAAGGAAACACAAGATGTATTTTTGCAATAAATTAGTACAACTTCCATCTTAAATGTAATCATAATAGTGCCTGCAAGTTGCATTCACGTAAGTTCTTTTTTGTTTTTGAAAATACTCCCTTAAACATTGCACTGCGCATGCAATTATAGTAAATGGCTGCTGAAAGCAATCGCAGATGAGGGCTCAACAGGATTAGTTGAAATCTTGTTATAAGGGAGCACATAGCCATCAAAACTTTCAAATAATCAAAATTTTGTCCATCGATGTGGAAGCTAAAGTGCATTGAAATTACTAATTCTTGGTGCCACTTTAAACAACGCAATAATGTGAACAATATAGGTTGCATGCATTTTGTCTTCACATAATACTATATAGGATTGCTCTATAATAATAGCGAGGTTCGGAATCTTCAATACGTTATGTGACTTGACACGATTCCTTCCTCGTAAAACATGTCTGCTTTCGTATATAATATTTACGTCCTATTAATTGCAACTTATTGTTTATACCTAAATGCTATGAAAAATGTACGAGTTAAATTACACGAATGCATGCATATATGCATTCAACTGAGTTGCATCTATCACGTACACAAAGCTGACCTGAAATTTCGTTTTTTTTGCATGGCAGAAACAACATATATAATAATACTCCTATTGTTATAAAAAATAGGCAGGCCTGCTTTGTGTACAAACTGTTATATATTACAATCTGCATAAAAGTGTGATCACGGTGCTAAATATATACGTGGTTCATTCCAAATAAGGGAGCACTTCCACATATAAGGATCCACTTGATATGTTATATATGGTGTGGCCGTGCCTTATTTGGCCGGATTTGACTCCTTATATGGGCCAACCGCGTCATATATGGCCGTATATAACCCCATACAGGAATCGACTCCACCAGATATACATCCATATATGCTTATATGTGGCAACATATGCTGCTATATATGCTTATATTTCGCCACATATGCTGCTTATATGCTTATACGTGGCCACATATGCTGCCATATATGCTTATATGTGGCCACATATACCTTATATATGGGCCATGTATGGCGTTTCCGTGAGGGTCAAGCTACGGCATCGGACAGATGGTCTACGCATGGCGCCTTCAACTCGGCAACTTCATCGGCTCCGACAACAAACTGCACGCCACTGCTTGACTATTTAGCGTAACAGCCCTCATGTCAAATTTAACTGTTTTTTTCTATTCGTTGAGTCCTGTCGTGTCTGTAAAGGTGTCTTACTTGTGTTTGTCCACCTGCGTGGCGTTATTCTTTTTGGAGCGAATCCTGAACCCATATCAACATCACAGGGATAATCCTGACACGCTTGTTACATAAAAACTTGAACACATACCAAACTCATAGCATGCGCGCGGCCGTCTCGCTAGCTCCACATATACGAAATTTGGTATCACGTGACTTGAATAGATGAAAAAGGTAAACGGCACATCCAAACATGATAATCATGACACGGAAGTCATGTACAGCATTCATCTTCAGCTCCTAACGTCGTGCTGATTTTAAAGTGACATTTCAAAATTTCTCAATCGTGCTTCGCATATCACCGATTCACACTGTACGTGGGCCATGCCATTTTTTTGTCTTTCTCTGAACGTCTCCACTTCACCCTCTTTTTTGTTAGATATCTTATCTTCCTTACGTTTCATTCGTTCTTTCTTTTTGTGGCTTCAATTCTTTTGCGCCCCGCCATGGTGTACTAGTGGCTAAAGTACTCGGCTGCTGACCCACATGTCGCGGGATTGAATCACGGCTGCGAAAGCGGCATTTCAGATGGAAGCGTAAATGTTGTAGGTCCGTATGCTCAGATTTGGGTGCATGTTAAGGAACTTCAGGTGGTAAAAGTATCCGGAGCCCTCCACTTCTGCGTCTCTCATATACATGTGGCGGTTTTGGGGTGCTAAATCTCCACATATCATTCCATAAAACTTCTCTATTGCCTCTTTTTTGCGTATTCTTACTTTAATTCATCGTAGTTGTCACATCCCTCGTCATACAAGATGGCACACGTGGTGTGTAACAAAGTGAAGATGAAAAACACGGCAGATTCCACGTACAGTGGGAATCAATCCTATGCGAAGCACGAATGATGAAGGCTGATATGCCACTTTCAAATCAGCACTACGTTAAGTGGAGAAGGTAAATTACGCCGTACATGACTTCCGTGTCATGATTTTTATGTTTGGATGTGTCTTTTACCTTCGTCATTTATTCACGTCATGTGATGCCAATTTTAGTATACGTGAAGCTAGTGAAGCGGCCGCGAGCATAGATGAGCGTGATGTGTTGTCATGTTCTTACATGACACACGTCTCATGATTATGATGTTTGCACCAGTCATATACCTTCGCCATCTATTGACGTCACGTAACACAAAACTTGGTTTATGTCGAGCTCACGAAACGGCCTCGAGTGCATCTTGAAGGGTCCAATATACTCCAACGTAACGTTCACGTCGTGACGTGGGGCACAGCGATGCTACGTTAGCGAAACGCGAGCGCTCTATAATCTGACGCCAAGCGCGACCGGCTCAACCAGCGTCCGTCGTCATGGTCCGATGGCAGCCACCGCAAAATGCAACATGCTGCATTTGGCGCCAATGCGTTACGCAGACAGCACTGCGTCTACCTCTTTTAGAGGCGGAAAGACGCCGGGCACGCTGAAACGCGCAAGCATCAAAGCAATACAGCGTGGCGCGCACCTGCGAAAAAACGGCAGGACCAGCGCCTGTCGTGGCAACGCCACGCCAGCGTGACGCGACGAAATGAATGCGCGCCGGGTCACGTCGAAGTGTATTGGTGCCTTGACTGTGACATGTAGTCATGTTCTCACATGACACACATCTCATGATTATCATGTTGGCACCAAACACATACCTTCGTCATCCATCGACATCACGTAATACGAAATTGGGCAAATGTGAAGCTAGCGAAATGACTGCGAGCGCTTGATGAGTGTGGCACGCAGTCATGTTACATCACACGCATGACGTTATTATCATGTTTGGATGTGTCATTTACCTATGTAATTCGTTCGCGTTACGTAATGCCGACTTCAGTATATGCGAAGCCAGTGAAACGACCCTGAGGGCATCATGAGCGTAGTATGTAGTCATGTTGGTACGTGACACGCATCTCATGTTTATCATGTTCTCACCAGTCTCATACCCTCGTCATTCATTCACGTCCCGTAATACCAAACTTCGTATAAGGGGAGATGCCGGTCCAAAATAACGATTTTTTTCGAAGTTACCGACTTTTTATTTTTGCTTGTATTGATAAGATTAGTACCTCTCCTGTTATGAAAAAAATATTACAGTTCGAGACCTAACTGGAAAAACTTTAAAATTTCATTTAAAGAGCACAAGGTGCCTATGATTGGTCGAAAGTGTACAGTCTTCGAGCACCTTGTCGCCGATATTGCGCCGCCGCTCGGCATTGTTGATCAGCTAAGTCGAAGATTCGAGCCTCACTATTCGAATACCAACAGTTTCTCTCGCTGATTCAGCGCAAGAAATTATAAAAAGGAGCATTCTTCTGAGTGTTTTTCGAGAGCCGTGACAGGCTTATCATATGGTACAAATCGGGGACCGCCATTGGCTGCTATGCGCCTGTATGTGCTGTGAAGCCTATATGCGGGGTCCATGTCTTGTCGATTAGTGCAGCTGAAGAACGGTTTTCTCGTGTAATTATCCCCGTTATGAATGAAAAAAAAAGCATCACTTGCAAGTGAAAGCTGTTGTGCGGAGCACTCTGTAGAAATAGGCTACTAGCAGGTGGTCCGACTTGCGGCAGTATTTGGCTTGCAAAAGCCACAGTCTTTCACAACCGTCAGCCGGAAAGTTCTTGATGCGGCAATTGATGACGTCAGCGCCAATCTTGAGAGGTCGAAATAGCTCGCAGTAAGATAACTTAGCAGGGACGACATTGCCATTATGAACAATAGTATGTGGCACAAGCATGGTTGCAAAATGGCATGACACTGGACTTAGTTTAGACTTCGCAGTCCTGTCGAACTTCTTTCTAGCTTGCAGTTGGCACAAGGCTCTGCCAGATGGAGCGGAAGTTTGGCAAGCGTTTCATGGCCCTGTCTGTGAGCGAAATGTCTGTGAGGAGTTAGCTCGAAAAAAAGCCGAGAGGGACAAACTCATGGTGCTGGCGTATTTTAGTCGCTGTGGCCACTACAAGAATGATTGCTCTTTTAGGTGTGCAAATTTCATATGATTTAATGATATCTTTCATAAATAAGAACTCAATTTAGCTTAAAAAGCTTCTTTTTCTCAAAACACAAATTTTGACATTTTTTCCAACGTGCTCCTCTTTTTTTGGGAAATTCTAATGCTTGTATCTGCATAAAAGTTTGCCCAATTTTTTATAAAGTATGAGAAATGCAACTATCTAGTATAAATTCAACATTTTCTGCATAATCAATTATATATATGTATATATATATATATATATATATACACCTTTTACTGGGGTAGGTGAAATATGCACTTTTTACGTCTATTAGTTTTCCCTCGTATTACCTATTTTGTATGTGCTTCCTAATTAGTTATTTGAACCCTACACTTTATTTGAAGCATGATGAGCGATGAATAGTAAAATATTACAGAAGTTTAGAGGTGAAAAGAGGGGAGGGGAAGGGTTAAGGTTCTCAGTTTGTCATGTTGCAGAGCTGAAAGTGTGTAACTTGCAAGAAAACTTATTATATATTTGAAATCAGCATAAAAAGTTCCATAAACAGCTCAAGTTTCATTGCTATAGGGTGAATATTCAAAAAAAGTGTCTTCGAGTAGCATCTCCCCTAAGTGAAGCTAGCGAATCCGCCGCCAGCGCATGGTGAGCGTGGCATGTAGTCATGTTGTTACATGACACGCATATCATGAGTATCATGTTTGCACAAGTCAGATACCATCGTCATTTATTCACATATCGTAATACCAAATTTGGTATATGTGTACTATCGAAATGGCCGAGAGTGCATCATGAGCGTGGCATGTAGTTATGTTGTTACATGATACACATTTCTGATTTTCATTTAAGGGTCTGTTGCTTGTGTTCGCCATTAAACTATGTTATACCAGTTTTGCAACATGTCGTGTGAACGAAACCACCGCAAGAGCCGCAGGACCATTAAATGTAAATCATGACATTCATGATATACATGCCATAATTTTTGTGTTATGACTAGTCACATATGTTCTTCATATAGTCGTGTTATGCTATAATAAGTTTGCTATCAATACCATTATCGAAATTTTCAGGAGAGCTAAAAGTCGTAGGCGGCTGGATAGATAGACAGATAGATAGATATATATAGATAGATAGATAGATAGATAGATAGAGAGATAGGTAAGTAGATACGCTTATAGTCGCCGAAGTTCGCTAAGAAATGCTTCGCATTTATGAAAGCTCTACGGCATCTCGCTTGAAAGGAAACCTTGTGTAGATGAAAAGCAGTGGGCTCTAAAGCTTAAACTGGGAGTGGCGTTGACGCTAGCGTTCATCGCGTCGTTTCCCAGGAAAAAAAACATGAAGAGACGCAAAGTATGCAATGGTAGACCGGTGTTTTCTACTGGAACATGCCAATTGCTGGTAATGGGCAATGAAATACAGTAGATTTCAATTAGACATAGAGGACCACAGCCCTGTTTAGGGGCGAAGCTCCTTAAGACCTCACGATGTCCGCGGTCTCCCGGCTATCTGTAACACCATGTAACCTTCAACTTATAAGCAACAGAGGGCATTGGTGGTAACCGTTTTGCATGTAACCTTCAACCTATAAGCAACAGATGATGCTGTGGTTAATTCAAGATATGATGGCGCTGCTGTCAACGCTTTATAATATATAACTACGTTCCATAGCACACATTCTCTTCTGTCATATGGACGAAGACGAAAGCAGGAAAGCGTGACGTACTGAGTATCAGCGTCGCCGTCGACGAGAAGCTACCGCGGACACAAAACAGAAGGAAGTGGATGCAAAGCGGCTACGGCGACAACAAAGTTCTACACCACAGACTAGGGCTAAGAAAGTAAAGGCTAAGCGGGAAAAACGCTAAGCTGACGCGCAGTTGAGACAACAAAGCGGATGCAAGGCGGCAATACCGACAAGAAAATTACACCAGATACGATAGCTAATGAAGCTGTGATTATGAAGTCAAAACGTAACCCGGAACTCGGAACGTCATATCAGCTATGAAGAAGAATCACCACTGTATCACATTTGGTCGCAGCACTATCTTTTTAAATAAAAAAAATTATATAACTATAACAACCACAATCAGTCTGAGTACTATCTAATCTTTATTCACAATAAACACCTCCGAAAGCTTCGCCCCATAATTATCTTCAAGCAGCTTGAAATGCAGTGATTTTTAGCTATATTTTCTGGTTCTATAACGCGAGCTTCGCTGCTAGAGGTCGCAGCAAGCAGACGCACTGCTTGAGAGCTCCACCAACTTTTAAAACAGTAGCGAAATTGCGAAACTTCGGAAAGTGAAAACATTAGCAACAGCCTGGAAGGCCAACGATCCTCACTGACAGCTATTGTTTATTCTGGTGAGCCAAATCTTGGCCGCTACACCTACTTTCTGTTCGTGCAACGCCGATGGAAATGCTAACCCTAACAACGACCAGGTGACGCCATTACACCAACCGCAACCGTGGCCTCAGCTCCAGCTTCACCGAGGGGAGTGCAGGCTCCCTGACTCACCTCACAGCCTAACTCGATGAACCTCAATCAAAAGGACGGAGACGACATCTCTAGGAAGGAAACAGTAGAAGAACAAGGCTGGATCACGATTCATGCATGTAGGAAAAATATTAGGGCAACGGACGGGGACATTACCGCAGGCAGGCAAGAAGGCGCCGTGTCAGCAGACGTGGAGGACCATAAAAGACAAGCGTGTAGGAACATACAGAAGATGAATGCGGGACATTACCGCAGGCAGGCAAGAAGGCGCCGTGTCAGCAGACGCGGAGGACCATAAAAGACGAGCGTGTAGGAACATACAGAAGATGAATGCGGCCCCGAAGAATTCTGACCTTACAAAAGAAGTCCTCAAGGTCTTTATGCGACCGAAGAATGGCGTTAACACAGCTGCATAGAGCGTAGGTAGGCGACTGCATGCAGAGAGCAACTGGGTTGATGTTCGAAGATGTGGTAAAGGACTTAATTCGTGTCAACGAGTGGCAGAACATCATTGTAGTGAGTGCAGCGGTGCTCGCAAGAGCAGAATAGTACACTGCGATGAAGACCTTCCGCATAGGAGACAGATCATACGAAGTCATCACACACATAACCGCGCTGGAAGATACTTGGAAGGGAATCATTCGTGGGATGCCGGACTACGATACCTCCAAAGATATCGAGAAGAGCTTAGTGAACGACAAGAACCCGAACATATTGCACGCCACGAGGATGGGTCGCACCTATCACGGGATTATTGTATTCCAGGGCACGTATGTACCTTGTTACGTGTCCTACAGGTATTGTGAGTACCGCTGCGTACAGTTTATTAAACAATATGAAACGTCTTACACGTGCGGAGGACCAGGCCACTGATCAGACGTTTGCCTACAGCCGCAAGCAAAAAGGTGTCGTGGATGTGGGAGTTCTGAGCCCACCGCCGATCATCCGTGCGAGCCTTCTCTGCTGCAGGGACTATTTGACTCGTGACAAGAAATGCAAGGCCAGGCTTAAGGCCCATTACTTAGTCAAGAAGCGACAGTGGGAAAAAAACCTGCAAGAAAACGCCTAGAGTTAACCTGGACGCACGCAGAATAAAGAGCCCGTTGACGACACCGCTGCGTTGGACTTATTTTATTATTATTATATGTGGAGTTTAACGTCCCAAAACCACCATGTGATTATGAGAGACACCGTAGTGAAGGGCTCCGGAAATTTCGACCACCTGGGGTTCTTTAACGTGCACCCAAATCTGAGCACACTGGCCTACAACATTTCCGCCTCCATCGGAAATGCAACCACCACAGCTGGGATTCGAACCCGCGACCTTCGGGTCAGCAGCCGCGTACCTTAGCCACTAGACTACCGTGGCGGGCCAGCTGCGTTGGACGACAGACGCAAGAATCGGTCGAGCTCGCGTTCCCGCTCCTGCGCCCGCTCCCGATCGAGAAGCGGCAAGAAGGGAGACAGAGATCAGCAGAGGGCCAGTTCCAGAGCCCTGAGCACGTCAATCCTCTGGTCTGGAACAACACCAACGCAGACACAGGGAGGAGAAACCGGAAGCGGGCACCCCGGACCATTCGAAGTGAGCTGGATGGATTGTTTCCGACATACGCGTGAAGGTCGAGGCTGCTACCTCTAATGCCAATGCCGAGACTAACAAAGAGTTGACACAGATTAAGAAGATGCTTATGCAGCTTACTAAGGACAACGCAACACTTTCAGACGAGATTAGCGTTCTTAAGGAAGAAAGCGCTAAATGGAGAAACGCAGGCTAGGACACTAAAGAAGTAGCACAAATAGCCGAGGTTCCTGGAGGAAATAGTACATAGTGGTGTAGGGGTGACTGCGCCTCCAAAATGAAGGGCTATAGACGTAGATTTAGATTGCAGTGAAAGAAGAACGTACAGGCAAGAGAGTCAGACAAAAGTGGTGCAGAGAGAGGTGGAACTCTGAGTGGAGCAAGCTAAGAAAGCACTTAAAAAGAAAATGAAGGACATGTTCGTTCAGATAACTAAGTTGATGCAGCAGCAGTTTGTCGCAATGCAACAGCAGATACAGCAAGAGTTAGGCACTATGCAAACGCGCGTAGGTGAGCTTGAACCGAAATTATCGGTGGCAGTCAGTATACCTAGCAGTGGTCCGCAAGCAAGCAGTTGCGGGCATAATAAAACGACTAAAAAACCTTACAGCAGTCCTGCGGTAACAGAGACGGGCGAGATCACTGGAAAGCCGTAATGCCACCATGACTACTCAGAACACGTATTCAATCTGGCAATGAAATTGCCTGGGGTAGCACTAGGAAACGATGTAATTAACAGCAATATCTGGTCAACAAAAAATGCGGATATTTTATTATTACAAGAAACTAACGGCGAGACAAAATTGTCGGGCTACAGGCTTTACAGCGGCGCCACGGGAGAGAGATCAGCAATTACCTCGCTGGTCAGTTGACATCTTATGGCCGTCCAGTATGATACAGAAATAACGAAGTCGAAGACACTTTAATAGAAATCATACCGCATCGGAAGCTAACTAGCAGCCTTTTTGTCTTGAATGTTTACAGCAGTCCGCAACGCAAACAAAGATTCGGCCCACTGATTCAAAAAACGATCGCAATAGCGAATGAACAGGCTGTCCTAACTGCCTGGGACTTTAACGCTCAACACACCACGAGAGGCTACAAATTAGGAAATGTCAAGGGCAAGAACCTGTGGCTCGCCACGTCGCAAGAGGGTCTGACCCTAGTTACCGACCACTCTTTTCTAACGCGAAAAGGTAACAGTGTTAGCGTAGGCACCATAGCGGACTTAACCTTTACGAAAAACATTGTCGATTCACAGTTAACACGCAGCAAGATCAGGGTAGGAATCATTTCATAATAGAGGTTAAAGTCAGAGCAGGACCGGGCAAGACTAGAGGCAATCAGCTTAAATTGGTCGAGTAAGACAAATTCAGAAGAATCAGAGTGTCGGGAAAATCGGAGTAATCAATTACAAATATTAGTGCATGGACTGACTCGCTGAAGCGCGACAATGCCGCGGCGGCGCAATAAGTCCCGCCGGAAGCAGAACTTGAAGTTTCAGACAGCAGACTCTTACATATGTGGGAGGCCAAACGCAGTTCGCAGGCAAGTTTGAAAAGGCAGAGACACTACAGACCACTTAGGAAAGCGATCGGAAAGTCCAATATAGATATTGAGAGTCACGTGCAGCAGCTGTGCAAGCAAAAGTAGGAGAATACTTGCCGTAGCATGTAGAACCGACTAGGGTTCACAAAGACTTGGAACTTATTTAGGTACCTGTTAGATCCAGATGAGACAGAAACCACCAACAGACAGAACATCTACAGAATAATACATGCGTATGTAGGCTCCGAGCAAGACATGCTGCTGGAGATTACGGAATGGCTCATCAGTTCTACCCAGTCGGAAGTGCAACCTGATTACAGAGGTGCTGTCAAAGAAGTCCTAACAGACCAATCTGTGAGTCACAAATCAGGGCAGTATTGCGGCACCCGGGCCCGACGATATTAAAAAACGCTCAGGATTGTAGATGATAAATCGTTAAAAAACTTCCGTTGTTTGTCAATGGTTCTGGGGAAAAGAAAAGGTTCCCCAACAATGAAAGACTGCTGACATCGTACTGATACTGCAGTGGGGTAAGCGACTGCAGTTGGAGAACCTCAGAGCGACCTCGCTGACTTCCTGCTTGGGAAAGGTAATGGAGCACGTGGTTCTCACCACGCTGACCAACTACCTCAAGGACTGCGACCTGCTTCCCCACACGATGTTGGGGTTCAGGCAAAACATGTCGACGCAGGATGCTGTGCTACAGAAAAAACACCAGGTAATAGATAGCTTTACGAAGTCCACCAAGGCCATACTTGGCCTGGACCTGAAAAAGGCCTGTGATAACGTAACACATGCAACCGTACTGGCCAAAATACAAGAACTAAATCTTGGCGAACAAACGTACAACTGTGTTTAGGATTTTCTCATGAATAGAAATTTCAAGCTTACTTTTGGGCAGCTTATTTCTGAGTAAATAAAATTGGGTAGCGCCGGTACACTGCAGGAATCGGTGACATCACCCATGCTCTCAATGTAGCTCTTGTGGGGCTGCCAGCCAAGCTACGAGAAATCGAATAGCTCCATCACAGCCTTAACGCCGACTACCTTACGTTGTGAGTCACACAGGGCGGCGAACGGCACATAGAACAGGTGTTACAGCGTGAGATCGAGACGGTTGAGGGATACTTACAGAACACCGGCTTGAGCTGCTCTGCGTAAAAATTAGAACCTTTAGTATACAAACACAAATGAAGGGGCCGCAAGCCGAATGGTGAGGTAAATGATCATCCCGGTAGAGACATACGTTTAACGACATCTGATGGGTGACCCGTGCCTAGGGTTAATATTATTCGTGTTCTCGGCTTACACAACGCGGTGAATGGCCACAATGGGGAGACCATCAGGAGACTAGAAGGCGCTGTTGCTCAGACCATCCGACTACTAAAACACTTAGGAAACCGACACAGCGGAATGAAAGAGGGCAGTATGATAAGGCTATTTCAAGCCTTTGTAATGAGCCGAATAACGTACGTAGCATCCTACCTCACGTGGCAGGTAGCGGAAAAGACAAAGATGGAGGGCTTAATCAGAAAAGCGTACAAACAGGCGATAAGGATACCGACAAACGAGTAAATTACTCGATGTGGGCATCCACAACACGATGGAGGATTTGATGAAGGTACAGACCCTAGCACAGTACGAGCGTCTTTCCAAAGGCACAACTGACAGACACATACTAGAGAGTTTAGGAATTACATATCACGCTCGGCACGGGGTAAAACTCTACCGTACCAAGCAACGTAAGGGATTTTGCTGGTCATCCTTCCTTTGCCGAAGAACATGCACCCCGATTACCTCCGGGGTAGATGGGAAAACAGAGCGCAGGGCATACAAAAATGACGATAGTTATAGCGCGAAAACAAAACGACGACACAGAGATAGGAAGGCCATGAAAGACACGTGTCCTTCTTGTCTCTGTGTCGTCGTTTTGTTTTCGCGCTATAACTATCGTAATGCCATACCAACTAGCCCAAGCTGCCGAAGTTCTAAGATACAGAAGAAGTATGGAAATTGTAAAGAGGCAGTGTTCGTAGGACGCGGTCAACTAGCCGCGCAGGCATGGCTTCATGGCCGCTGTATTGGATCACCAGAATATTTGCAAGACTAGCGTCACGGTACGCACGGAGCACATGGAGACAGCCAAGGAAGTGGCTGTCGCACTCCCATTGGCCAGCCGCCACGGCCGAAGTGGTTATCAGCGACATTAAGATGGCATTCCGTAACTTCCCCAACGACCATGCCTCTGCCGAGGCGTTACAAATTTTACTTGCGGGCTTTACTTAATTTTACTTACGAATTTTACTTAAAAATAGGGGTGTTTACGTATAATGGGCACCTGCCGAAACTTCCTCACTAATCGGCAACGAGGCGGTGCTCGAGGCGGCTTGACGGCTTACGGACAGAGTGGCCACCATCACCACCACCACTCCGGCTGTGACGTCGGGTGAGGAATGGGAGTGGAAGGATCGCCTCACTAGCTTTAAAGATGTTACCTAGCATTACAGAATGGCCAGGTGCAAATTTCCGCCAATGCAGAAAAAAACTGAACAAAAGGCAGGTGGTCACGTGGTGACAGCTGCAGACCAAGACGTTTCCAAACCCGGTGATCTTGAATCTCTGCGATCCTGAGCTTTATGCGTCGTGCTGAAAGTTTTGCGAGGCCAGGGAAACCCTGGAACACAAGCTATGGGAGTGTGGCAGAGGTGGGGCTCAGGACCGGGACGCAGCCTCGAAACGAACGCGCTTGGAGAGTCCTCTGCTCAGCTATGCCCTCAAAGACCAACTGTGGGCTGTCCAGTGGGGCGATGCCACCGCCAGAGCTCAAGGACTCGTGGCCGATACCTAGGCGGAGATATCCCACCAGCACTACCTTCAAGTTGAAGATCCGGTGCTTATATATACTGCTGCGACAGGTTCGCCACGTTCAAGTAGCCCGCCACAGTCATCGTGGCGCCAGCACCAGCAAGACCCGGCTGGCATGCGCCACGCGTTCGTGTGCTCCGGCAACGAGGAAAGGAGGATGGTTGGATCTGTGCCATTCGGCTACTCGGACTTGACGACCATAGTCTTTAGAATCGTGGGCACAAGTTCGCCCTAATAAATACGCTTGTTTTTTAACCTGTCTGCCGCAGCATCGCTACATTTCTGGTGGAGTTGCTGGGTTATGAATCGAAGCCCTGCGAGCTCAAGACAGCGTAGCACCGACGACCAGCGTATCAAGCCCGTGGAAGTGACTCCTGTACACCAGAGGGCAAGTCGCCGTCTTCGAGGTGACTCACCTGAGTTCGGTCCTCTTCACTTCCCACCAGGGGGAATTCAAACTATGGAACCATCACTATGACTAGCCAGGTAACACCGGTACAAGTGTTCATTAGCCAACTGCACCAGCCGCCAGTATTTCACGGTGACTCGTACGAGGATGTTGAACATTGGTTGAACCTGTTCGAGAGAGTGGCGAACTTGAATGAATGGGACGAAAGAGAGAAGCTCCGTCGCGTATACTTCGCCCTTGCAGACTTCGCAAAGACATGGTTTGAGAACCATGAAACCTTGTTGTCTACCTGGGAGGTATTTCGACGACAAGCGGTGGCTACGTTCGCGAACATAGACCGGAAAGAAAAGGCAGAGGCTGCTCTTCAATCTTGAAACCAGCTCACGAACGAGAGTGCTGTTATGTACATTGAGGACATAGTCCGTCTGTTCAAGCGTGCTGATTACAACATGGCTGAGGATAAGAAGGTGCGCCATCTAATGCGCCGAGTGAAGCAAGAGCTGTTCGCCGTTATTATCCGCAACCCTCCAAGCACAGTTGCTGAGTTTTACTCGGAAGCGATAGCCATCGAAAAAACACTGGAACAGTGGGCTCGACAGTACCACCGGAATCTCACTGTGCATCTGCATTGGTATTCTCCGGAGGCGTGCGAAACGACGTTAAAGTCCTGCGAGAGCTCATTAGATCAGTTATTAGAGAAGAACTGAGCAGACTGCGAATGCTGCAGACTCCAACTAAACTATCTGTCACGGACGCTGTTCGTGACGAACTAAGGCAGGTGATACGAGAGGCAGAGCGTGAGCTGCAGCTGGTACGACCTATTCGAACATACTCTGTGGTTGTAAGACAACGCAAGGTACACAGCAATGCAGCAGTTGCGATGGCGACGACTCCTCTCCCACTTGCGGCACGCAGCGCACCTCGTACACGGGAACCAACAGCTACCTATCTGCCCCCAGGAGCACGTAGCACACATCACTATGTGGAGCGTAGGCCCAGGAAAAGTGACGTATGGCGTGATCACGAGCACAGGCCTTTGTGTTTTCATTGTGGAGAAGCGGGTCATCTGTACAGATTCTGTCCTCACCGACAGGCTGGATTAAGAGACTTCCCGTCGTATGCACCGTGCCCTCGAACCACGAACGACCCACGGAGATTGAGGAGTACTTGTCCACGCGCCAGAACTCACCAACTCTACGCCAACACCGGTCACGGTCACCATCGCCTATGCGCTATCGGTCATCCAGCCCACGTGGACCTTCAAGGCAGCCTGGTCATCGCTCTCCATGTCCACTCCCGGAAAACGGAAGCAAGCGACCTGTGAAGGTGAGGCCGCTGATAACGTCAGTTACGTTGATCCTCCAATATGGTTTGAGGGTGATGACGGTGTATTTCCGATAGATGGGTGCAGCAACAAAAATGTTACTTCAGATTTGCGGCTGAGAATGGAAGGATGGGAGCTGAATGCTTTAGTCGACACTGGTGCTGATTATTCATTGATAAGTCACAAGATGGTGAAAAAGCTAAAGAAAGTAGTAACACAGTGGAGTGGATCGCAGATACGCATGGCAGGAGGTCACATTATTACGCCCCTTGGCAGATGCTCTGCAAGACTTGAAAAACGGGCCTTTATTTACGTGGCCGATTTCATTGTGCTGCCAGAATGTTCAGGGGAAGTCATTATAGGAATGAATTTTTTGCAAGCTAATGGCGCTGTAATTAACCTGCGTAGGTCCAGCGTGTCGTTTTCGACTGAACGAGCTATACTTGTGAAGGAATCTGAGGAACGACGCCTAACTGCTCTACGCGTTGTCCATGACGACGTAACTGTGGCGCCACGCTGCAGTTTAATGGTGCTCGTAGAAAATGACGCATTGTACAACCGCGAAGACATAGCGAATACAAATGTAGCGCTGTTTTTGATCAAAGGTGTCTGCGTAGCTAGGAGTCTTGTTCACTTGACGAAAGGCCGTGCAGATGTCCTACTTACCAATTTCTCCAACGAACTTCAACACATCCCTCAAGGCACGGCTATTGCCTATTTACACGACTTCTGTATGGCGACTGAACTCTGCAGCTTAACGACATCAACCATTCGACCAGTGGCCTGCAACGTCGACACATCCGTGACCGCCAATCAGAGCCTGCCGGACAGTCAAAAGAAACAGATTTATGCCTTGGTAAAAGAGTTCTCTGATTGCTTTTCAAGTGCCTCGAAGGTCCAGCGCACGTCAATCACGAAACACAAAATTATAACGGAAGACGACACCAGGCCTATCTGCCAGCATCCATATCGGGTGTCAAAGAAAGAACGGGTAATTATCAGGAAGCAGATGGAGGAGATGCTTTCGGATGATATCATCCAGCCTTCGAATAATCCATGGGCGTCCCCCGTAGTGCTAGTTAAGAAGAAAGACGACACACTCAGATTCTGTGTCGACTACAGAAAACGGAACAGTGTAACTAAACGAGATGTCTACCCCTTGCCACGTATCGACGATACACTAGATCGGTTGCGATCCACAAAGTTTTTCTCCTCCTTAGATCTGAAAAGCGCATATTGGTGAATAGAGGTCGACAAGTGGGACCGTGAAAAAACGGCATTCGTAACCCCAGATGGCCTCTACGAATTCAAAGCGCTTTCATTCGCCCTCTGTTCCGCACCAGTGACGTTCCAGCGAATGATCGACGCTGTCCTTGCCGGATTGAAAACGCCGTCATGCCTAGTGTATTTGAATGACGTGGTGGTATTCTCTGCAACGATTGACAAACATCTAGAGCGACTACGCACAGTATTAGAAGCCACCCGGTCAGCGAAATTGACAATCAAACCCGAAAAATGCCACTTCGGCTTCGAAGAGCTGCGATTCCTTGGACATGTCTTTAGTTCTGATGGTGTTCCTTCTGATCGCAAAAAGACAGCCGCTGTTCAGAGGTTCCCTACACCCAGAGACAAAAAGTCAGTGCGTTGATTTTTGGGTTTATGCGCCTACTATAGGCGATTTGTTGAAAACTTATCAAAGATTGCGGATCCTCTTACAAAACTGACAAAAGACGACGTGCCCTTCACAGAAGAAAGCGAACAACAGAAAAACGTTTGACGAATTAAGAAAACGACTACATGGTTCACCAATACTTGCCCATTTTGATGAGACAGCCGACAGTGAAGTCCATACCGATGCCAGCAATGTCGGCCTCGGTGCCATCCTTGTCCAGTGGCAAAATGGTCAAGAGAAAGTGTTAGCCTATGCCAGCCGCAAACTATCAAAAGCTGAGGCAAACTACTCTGCAACTGAAAAAGAGTGCCTCGCAGTCATCTGGGCAATAAACAAGTTTTCACCCTACCTTTATGGTAGACCGTTCAGAGCTGTCAGTGACCACCATGCTCTATGCTGGCTGGCAAATCTCAAGGACCCGTCAGGTCGACTAGCAAGATGGAGCCTCAGGCTGCAGGAGTATGACATTACGGTCGTGTACAAATCTGGAAGGAAACACAGTGATGCCGACTGCCTGTCACGCTCTCCCGTCGATCCAAGTGTACCTGAAGAGGAAGACTTCCCGTTTCTAGGCGTTGTCGACGCATCCGAAATAGCTCAACTACAACGAGATGACCCGGATTTGCTGGCGCTTATACAACACCTGCAGTGTCTCGACGTTAAAGTCTCTCACATATTCTCCAGAGGGCTCTCCGCGTTCTGCCTTCGAGCAAATGTCCTTAACAGGAGGAACTTTGAACCTAATGGTGAAACTTTTTTACTAGTCGTGCCCACAGCCATGCGAGAGGAAATTCTGCACGCATACCACGACGAGCCAACATCTGGACACAAGGGTGTGAGCCGAACATTCGCCAGGATTCGCCTGAAATACTATTGGCCTAAGTTGCTCGCATCAGTGCGGCGCTACGTGGAAACTTGTCGTCAATGTCAACGGCGCAAAACTCCACCCGTAAAACCAGCCGGCCTTCTCCAGCCAATAGAACCTCCAGATGCCCCATTCCAACAAGTCGGCATGGACTTCCTAGGACCTTTCCCGACATCCTGTGCAGGCAAGAAATGGATAGTCGTAGCCACAGACTATCTGACCTGTTATGCTGAGATGACTCTCTGTACAATGCGACAGCTGCCGAAGTCACCAAGTTCTTTGTGAACAACATAGTGCTCAGATATGGTGCGCCCATCATCATTATTACGGATCGGGGCACCGCATTTACTGCAGACCTAATGCAATGCCTGACGCGCATGACAAATACCGATTACAGAAGAACAACGTCGTATCACCCTCAGTCAAATGGCTTAACCGAACGCCTCAACAGAACTCCGACCAACATGCTATCAATGTATGTCGATGTTGAACATAAACAGTGGTATGAAATGTTACCCTACATAACATTCGCGTATGATACAGCCATTCAAGAGACAACCCACGTTGCCCCTTTTGAACTAGTATTCGGCCGAAGAGGGACCACCCCGCTGGATGCCATGTAGCGCCATCATCACCATCATCATTTCTTCATCACCGCGCCGCGCCTCTCGCGCAGCTGATGCTAGCTCGAGCTGCGCGAGAATCAGAACGAGCTGACACGCCTGGCGTGGTGGACGCTGGGAGCCGACGTAGCTCCGCTTCAGGCCTGGGATAAAGTGGCGAGATCGGCACGGCCCCATCGGCCGCCTTCGACGTCATCTCACGTCTCCTCTTCTCTCGTCGCTACATTGGTGACCCGGAGAACACGCCCTTCGCCGAACGGCCCGCTGCCATGTTCCCGCAACTCTGCCCGCCAGTGCCGCCGTTCCAATCGACCTACCCCAAGGGATGGTTTATGCAGCTCGACGCCGTTCTTGCGGTGAATGGCATCACGGACCAGCTGCTGTTGCACGCCATTCTTCTCGACGCCCTTCCGGTAGAGTTGCGCCATCTCTCTGGCACTTCAACCTCCAACCAGCAGCCTTACGATGACCTCTGCTCGGCAATGCTTGCCAGACATGGCCTCACATACCGTCCGCTTCCGTTTACCCGCACCAGGCAGGTTTCCCAGGCGTCGCAGAGCAAGGTACGAACCGGTGCGCAGCCCTCCATGGACCGCTACCTCGGTACCCCGGATTCGACTACTTCTACACCTGATCCGGTCGCAGAAACATCCACTCCTGCACCTGATCACGATCGCGAGGTAGAAGACTCCCCCACTGCGACTGACCTTCCCTCCGAGAGGTACATTCCCTCAGAGCCCCCGTGCAGAGCTCCATCACACGAACCTGCCACCTGCACGTTTTCCACGAAAGCGATGGCACGCGACACCGTGGCCCTCGCCGTTTCCGCGACCACCAGCTCAGACGTCTCGGCCTCCTCCTCGCCGCAGCTGCTGGTCAGCTCCTCGACGGTGCCCCCTGCCGCTCCGCCACCTGCCACTGGTGCCAGCAATGGCCTGCCGGGTGCCTCGCCACATTCCACTCGCACCTCCCCGGCCAGCAGCCGACCACCCTCGGCGTCCCCGCTCCCCGCCCCTGTCCCTGTCTCTGTTTCGTGGTCTACGACGGGCCCCAGCGCCGTGCCTTCGCGGAGCCAGAGCCTGCCCTCATCGTCGGCGTCGACACCGGCAACCACCAAAGCAACTGCCATCGTCGCCCCTCTTGCCGTGGCGCCGCAGCAGGCACCTGCGTCGAGACCCGGCGTCGCACAGGTGGTTTCGGCCAGCCCCAGTCCTCGCGCCTCTGGTGCCCCCCGGCTCATCCAGCGGAAACAGCCACAGATCCTGCCCAAGCTGTCGAGCGGCAGCGCGAACATGACGACGCCTTCGGCAGCGGCGACCACCCGGTCCCAGTCTCCCCGGGCGGCCCAGCACAAGGCCACACCGCGGCCCGCGCCTGTACCGGCGCCGCAGCCTGCGACCACGGTGCAGCGCGGAGCCGCGATGGGGCTCAACACAGGGAGTCCGCTGCTCATCGGGAACCCCGCGGCAGTGCAGCCGGGCATGTTTCCGGCTGGAGCTGCGCACGGCACTTTCCTGCTGAACCAGTACATTCCGGGCCTGGTCCACAGCCCGATTCTGATACAAGGGGCACTGGGGCAGACCCAGAGCTCTCTGGGACAGATACAGGGGGTCCAGCTGGTCCTGCGGCTACCCCATGCCACGGGCCTGACCCTGGGACCTCAGACGGGGCCCAGGCCCCATGGGGTACATCCAGGACCGCCTGGCACCCCAACGCTTGTCATTCCACAGAACCTGGGGCCAAGGCCTAACATCTTTCTGGCACCGCCACGCATGATGTCGCCCCCCTCGTTTGCCATAGTCCCGGGACAGCCACTGACGCTGCAACAGCTGCAGGCCATGCTGCCCACGCAGACCATGCTGGCCCAGCCCACACTGGGTGCGTTCCAGACAGACCAGCACCAATCCCTGGTGCAGATACCGACGTTCACCCAGCCGCAGATATTGGCGCATGCCCACCATCACCACCACCACCACCACCATCATGGGGCCCTGTCGGGACCTCTAATCTCGACAGGCGGCAGTATAGTGTCCTCTGCACCCAGCGCCAACATTGTCACCAACCATCCTGTCATGACCTCGCGACACACGGTCCACTCTCGGCCTGTCCGACCAGGTCACCGTGAGACCCGCTTGTCGGCTACCACAGCGACCCGGCACTTCCTCCTGCGTCCTCTGCGCAACTCCCAGTGTCGCCCGCCAGAGACCCACTGGTTCCCCACGGTCACTAAACGTTGACAACCTGGACTGGCCAAATGAACACTTTATGGATTGCCGTTCATGTATATAGCATTTGTCACTCTCTTTCTTTTTCACATGCCTTCAAATCGCACAAAGCGCTAGGGGGAGGAGCCCTGTAGCGCCATCATCACCATCATCATTTCTTCATCACCGCACCGCGCCTCTCGCGCAGCTGATGCTAGCTCGAGCTGCGCGAGAATTAAAACGAGCTTCTGGCCTGGCGGTTTGGACGCTGGTAGTCGACGTGGCTCCGCTTCAGGCCTAGAATAAAGTGGCGAGATCGGCACGGCCCCATCGGCCGCCTTCGACGTCATCTCACGTCTCTTCTTCTTTCGCCGCTACAGCCATGTTACCACTACAGGACTAGAGCAGCTATCCACCTGACTTAGATGACTTCTTGCGAAGAGCCGAAAAAAGCAAATACGCCACCAACAGCACGTCGATTCTACTCAGTACAACAAGCGACGCAGTGACGCACTTTATCATCCCGGTGACAAAGTGTGGATATGGATACCAGTGCGCCGCCGCGGACTCTCTGAAAAGCTTTTTTACCGATACTTCGGCCCTTACGAAGTACTCAACCGTATCAGCAACGTCACTTATGAAGTCAGAACCGCTGGACACGTGAGTTCAAGACGCCGCAATCCCACGGAAGTGGTACGCGTAGTACGCATGAAACCCTATCATGACAGATCGTCGAAAAGGAAGTGAGAGTGCGCATGTATCTTTTCACTGTTTCAAGAATCGGGACGATGCGTCTGAGGAGGGGGGTAATGCTGTGGCAGGTTCGCCACGTTCAAGTAGCCCGCCACAGTCATCGTGGCACCAGCACCAGCAAGACCCGGCTGGCATGCGCCACGCGTTCGTGCGCTCCGGCAACGAGGAAGAGGAAGATAGTTGGATCTGTGCCACTCGGCTACTCGGACTTGACGACCATAGTCTTTAGAGTCGTGGGCACAAGTTCGCCCTAATAAATACGCTTGTTTTTTTAACCTGTCTGCCTCAGCATCGCTACAATACGATGTAGCCAGCGAACGGTTGTGCAGCCCGATGAGTCGTTCTTTAAATCGACAAACATGCTAGCATGTTCTGCTTGCGTCACGTTTGCGAGGTAATGAGAAGAAAGTGCGGAAGAGGAGATAGAGAGGGAGAGAATGCACATGTGCAATAGGGGTGTAAGCGCTCATTGGTGTGTTGAGGAGAGGGTGATGCGAGTGCAGGAGAAAAGACAGCGGTTGAGCGCACTGCGCCGTAAGGGTGGTCATGCCGCACACGGGATTGAGCTTGACCACAAGACTGTTCGCCCCTCGAATTCGCAGCTTCGCTGCGAGGATGAATCACGCAAAGAAGGGCGAGTCACGCGAAGAGTGGCAAGTAAATTGAAAACGGCAGCGCACTGCCACAGTAGAAAGAAGTGAGGCATGCAAGTCGCCTGTACCCTTTAAACGGCTGATAGTGAAAAACGCTGCAAAAAGTGTCTTGCTTCGAAGTGCAGCAATTTGAGAGAACAGGAATACATATGCTATTGCACTTCTTACTTGCTTAGAAAGGATATCGGGAACACATGTTTAGGAAGCAGTAGCCGGACCACATGCCGGGAACAACATGAGCTTCAAGAAATAAACACGGGCAAAGTTTACAGCTTATCTTTCTTCGTCCAGCATTCGCAGTTCCTCTCTCTGAGCAGCAAGGAATGCAGCAATACGTCTGCATTGGGATCGGCAGCCAATACAAGCCTCACTTCGATACGTCTGAAGTATACGCAAACAAACGTAGACCGCACAATAATTAAGCCTCTAACATGGCCGACATATGATAGCAATTTCGCATAAGGTCTACAAAAGCCAGTTTTGTGTTTTTTTTTACATCTTGGTTGTGCCATGTACACACCTTTTTGATGTTACTATATATATATATATATATATATATATATATGGTTTTGGGACGTTAAACCCCCCATATCAATATATATATATATATATATATATATATATATATATATATATATATATATATATATATATTTATATATAGTGTGGGCATTCGTCATGCGCTTTTTCTCATATATGCATTGTCATAATCATCATCATCCGTCTGGGTCTCTGTCCTCATCTTCTCTGAGTGTCACCACAGTCACCATCGGGTGTGTGCGCGCTCTGTTTCAGACTGCCCGTTGGCTGCTAAGCTCTTGGGCTGAATACACGCAGTCTCAAACCAGACGTTATACGGGGTGGAGGTGGATTTTTGGTCCTCGGTCCTCTCCCATGTCGCTCGACTCTCTGGAGCTGCGTTCATGCCGCCGATTGCCCCTACTGTCTGGCAGCATGTTACAGAACAAGCCTGCCAGTGCTGCAGCCATCTCGCCCCCGCCATCTTCAGCCGTGCCTCCTGTTTACGTACACATCCACCAGCATGATCCCCCTCTCTTCGCCGGTCTTCGCGGGGAAGACGTGGAGGACTGGCTCGATAAGTAAAGCCGCGTGAGTGTTGCTAATCGCTGGGACGATAGCGCCAAGCGCCGTTACGTCTCTTTCTATTGACCGGTGTGGCAAAGATATGGTACTTTAACCACATCATCGACATACCTGACTGGGCGACCTTTGAGCAGCAGCTCCGTCACGTTGTTGGCACACCGACCATTCGGTCCGCAGTCAAGAAACGAACCTTGACACACGCCAACAACATTCCGGTGAGTCGTACATGTCGTACATCGAGGACGTTCTTGCGCTCTGTCAGCGTGCCAATTCATCTATGCTGGAGTCGGACAAAGAACGCCATATTATGATGGGTATCGGCCCTGTTGCCTTCAATTTCCTGGTTGCTTGGAACCCGGCTACTATAGCCGCCATCGTCACGACATGTCAGCGCCTCGATACTCTGGCCTCGGTTCGTCTACAACCAGACATTGGTGAACATTATTATACGACAAACAGACCTCCCCGTGACCTCATATAAGACATACTACGTTGGGTTGCAGAACATGGGTTTATCACCTTCTCTACCCTGTTCTCCATCGTCTATTGGAGCGGTAATACGCGACATTGTTACAGAGGAACTGACATCTCTGAACTGTCCGGCTCACGTCCAGTCACCCCCGTCTCGGGCCACACGAACCTACGCGCAGGTGGCTGCTACGCCTCCCAGCGAAGTTAACACGACGTTGCCGCAACCATCGTACGCGTGGATTGCTGCCGCTTTCCCCCTCAAATTTAGTTCGGCCCCGTCTGACCCTTCCTCTGCACACCTGACCGCATTCTCTTCAGGCACTCCGCGTGGTTTCTACCCGTCTCCCTGGCGCTAGCCTCGCCCAGTTTACTATTACTGCGGGTATCGCGGCCACATTTCTCGTTTCTGCCTCAAGCGCCAGCAAGACGAGCGCCGCGGTTACGACATGCGTGAACGAGATACTTTGTACTATTAAAGTCAACGCCATTCATCACCTCCACTCTGGTCTCCCTCTTCGCCCCCATCGAGTGCATCTCGCAACAGGTGCTCTAGACGCCATTTATTCACCTTTTCACCGCTCCTCCACCCCACTTCGACCTGCCTCATTTGCCACTGCCAGTCACTTGGAAAACTAAGTGATGCAGTTTCTGGGGGAAAAACTGCATTCCAAATTAGGACAGATATTCCTCCACCAGGCCCATGGAACATGATTTCGGTGGTAGTGAAAGCAGTGTACGTGGATGCTCTGGTTGGCACCGGTGCAGCATTTTCTGTTATGCGTGTTGATTTAGGCCAACGTCTGAAAAAAGTGATGACGCCTTACGATGGACCCAGGTTGGTTGCTGCCCAGGAGTCTACCATTCGCCCTTCCGCTTTCTCTACAGCCCACGTTTCTGTTGATGGTATCTGACCCCACATTCAGTTCGCCGTCCTGTCTGACCGCTCTCACCAATTAACTTTAGGGTGGGATTTTCTTTCTTCTACCAACGCGGCTATTTGCTATGGTCAACGCGTCGTCCACCTCACCGACACGGACTGCACGCTCAACGACGTCCCCAAAAGGCCACTTTGTTTGATAGCTGCGGAACTTACCGAATCACCACCTAGTCAAGAGTGAATAGTAACTATTACCTCCAAAGACATTGACCATGGTGAGGTCTTGGTCTCACCATCATTTAGTTTCGTCGGTAAAGGCATCATGCTTGCTTCCAGTGTAGTTCGTTTTTTCAATGGTTCCGCACTTGTCGCCACCGTGAGTACAACATTCGAAAAAATTCTACTTCCTTAGAATAACGCGGTGGCCTGCGTGACGGATCCTGAGCGTGCATGCGTCGTGCCACTTCATGCCGTCTCCTCCAAGGACAGCCCTAGTGGTGAGCCTGCTTCTTTTTCCGCCTTCGCTGCAGTCATTAGCGAAGACTTAACACCTTCATAGACGCAACAGCTGCTTGCTTTATTAAAGAAACACGCAAGTTCAATCGATGTTTCCTCCTCGACGTTGGGCTGCAGTACTACCACAACGCATTAAACCCACACAGTCGAAACATCTGTTTTACGCCACCGACCCTACTGCGTGTCTCCTGCTGAGAGAAAAATTATCGAAGCAAACGTAGCTGACATGCTCAAACGACAAGCAATTCGCCCCTCATCTAGCTCTTGGTCGTCGCCTGTGGATCTGGTTCGTGAGAAGGATGGCTCTGTGCGCTTTTGCGTCGATTACAAGGCGCTAAACAAAATCACTCCCGAGGACCTGTACCAAATGCCTCGCATTAATGATGCTCTTGATTCTCTACAAGGCGCGAAATACTTTTCCAGCCTCCACCTGCGTTCTGGATACTGGCACATTCCTATGCACGGAGAGGATAAACATAAAACGGCATTCGCAACCCCCGACGGGCTATACAAATTCAACGTTATGCCTTTCGGGCTGTGCAACGCGCCCGCTACATTCGAGCGCATGATCGATACCGTAGTGCGCGGCCTCAAATGAAAGACCTACCTCTGCTACTTGGACGACATCGTCAATTTTTCTTCAGCTCCAACAACCTTTGGATAACGTTCTGACGTGTCTTGCCGCGGCTGGTCTCCATCTCAACACAAAAATGCCGTTTCGACACAAAAGCTACATACACACACACACACACACACACACATATATATATATATATATATATATATATACATATATATATATATATATATATATATATATGGGAAAGAACTGTATACCTGAGGGCTCGTTTTTCCGTGTTGTGACACAATAATAATGAGATCTAACAGACAGTAATACCTAAGAATGTATGGGGGAAGTTATTAAAACCAATGAAATGTAAATAAAAAGAAAGTGGGTGAAAAAAACCAGCCGTGAGCAGAAATCGAACCTACGACCTTCGAATAACGCGCTAGATGCTCTAATCACTGAGCTATCACAGTGGCCTTACCTCCATCCACTTTTTGGGTTTATATGCAAATTTAGAAGTAGGAGTGTCAGTCAGCGCTATCTATGAGCCAAGCGACGAGTGTGAAACACTCTTTTATGCGCATATGTAGCGTCACGTAGCACGTGAACTTATTACGAGCGGGCAGCTGATCAATAGTCTCTCGTATACAACCTAATGACACCAAGTCCGCCAGTACCAGACCTTCGTTAATGAATAAGGAAAAGAAGTGTATACCTAAGGGCTCGTTTTTCCGTGTTTTGACACAATAATAGTGGGATCTAACAGACAGTAGGGCCAAGGAATGTATAGGGGAAGGTATAAGAACCAATGGAATGTAAAAATGAAGAAAGAAAAGTGGGTGAAGAAATAACCAGTCGTGAGCAGGAATTGAACCTACGACCTTCGAATGACGCGTTCGATGATCTCGAGCCACCACGACAGCTATCACCCTAGAACAAAAGTTGCTGGGGGGATAGCTGTTGTTGTAGCTCAGTGGTAGAGCATCGAACGCGTCATTCGAAGGTCCCCCTCCCCGGTTTAGATCCTGCCCACGGCAAGTTGTCTTTTCACCCACTTTTCTTCATATTACGATTTGGTCTAATATCTTCCCCGATACTTTCCTTGGCGTTATTGCTGTATATATATATATATATATATATATATATATATATATATATATATATATATATATATATATACATATATATATATGACGCATGACGCGATGGCTGGTAGAGGCCGAGAAGGAAGAAGTCAGAATGAAATAAACATGGCGTATGAGCCAGGCCACATCTCCCATTCATCTTTGCGTCACACGCTTCCCCCCTCCCCCGAGAGAGACGTAGATGCAGGGGCGGATGATATCGTTTAAGTCTCCCGACATGAACGATGTCAGTCTGGCGACCGAGTGGAGCCACGCTGCGGTCGATCTCGTAGTTAACTGCCGAAATCTTGCGTATTTTCGTATGGGGTCCTTTCATGATTGCGCTGTTTGCCGCGCTTCGGGTGCCAGGGTGTTTCATATAGAACAAAGTCTCCCACTTCAACTTCTAATGGAAGGAACTTCTTGTCATATATGACTTTGTTTTTCTCGTGATATGCCACTGAATAGCGGACTGCGTTTGTACGAGCTTCTTGCAGATTTTCGGTAACGCCTGAAAGAAGTAAGGGATACGATGGTGTGCCATACATAACAAAGCAGGGTGGAAAGCCTGTGACTTTGTGAGGTGTTCTATTGTACTCGTCGACAACGTCCGAGATGAGACGCGGCCACGGTTTTCGGGGTTTGTTGTTTATCTTGCATCGGAGGCGAGTAACGATCGTCTGATTAGTGCGCTCATTTAGGCCATTATACTGCGGGCGTTGTGAGCTTGTTAAAAGCTGATGAATATTGTTGTGCTTGAAGAACTGCTTAAATGTGCCGGCGGTGAATCCTGTGCCGCGGTCGGAAAGGAACTTGCGAGGCTTTCCAGCAGCGAAGATTTTCTTCAGGTAGGAGATGTACGCGTCGCAAGTCTCTTTCTTGTGTGCGAAAGCCCAAACATAACGGGTGGCATGATGAACGGCTAAGTGAATGAAGCTTTTGGATGAGCCGCAGTTGCCAAAACCTCCGATAGTGTCCATGGCCAGAAGATCAAATGGTTGTTCCGCTAGAGGCAAAGACTCCAAGGAACCAAATCGTTTGGTCTTCGGTTTCTTGCAGCGCTGGCAAGTATCGCAGTGGCGTATGTACTCGCTCACGTCGGTGAAGATGTCGGGCCAATAGTAGTGTGGAGAGAGAAGCCGCCAGGCGTCTTCTTTGCCCCGACATGACCGAAAGCGTCATGAGCTTTTTGGAGAAGAGAAGACCGGAGGGCAGAAGGTACATAGACTTTTCGTATTCCCACTGCGTGTCACTATACTCAGTCCGTTCTCAATGATATGCTTTCCGGGTGGTTTGTCGTTGTGATGCTCTTGCAGTTGCTCAGCAGATAGGATTTGAACTACCGGGCTTCGAGATAGTGCATCAGCTTCAATGTTGTCAATGCCCTTTTGGTGTTTGATGTTCACGTCGTACATGGAGAGTTTCAAAGACCACCGGAAAAGTTGGCCTCGAGGATTCTTAATGCTTTAAGCAATTGCAACGCTGCGTGATCTGTGATCACAGTGAAAGGTTTTCCGTGTGGATTAATTTATCAATGGCGTCAATTATCGCCAAACATTCGAGTTCTGTGATGGCATAAATATTTTAATCAAGTTGTGCAGGATGCGTTTCTCTTTTCCAGAATGCCACAGTCAACCTCGCCCACCAGAATTGTGGAAGAAGATTGTTAACCGGACTGCTGCACTCTC